>BPLR01004774.1:0-187248 GCA_021605095.1 Caerostris extrusa | reverse complement strand
GCACTTACATTTTTACATGAATTATCCTTCTAAATCAAAAGAGATCGTACATTTTTAAAGCTGTTTTTATGTTAATATCAAGAATAATAAAAGTATTTTTTATAATTTTTTATTTTCGTTCTATTATTATCTATTAAATTTAAATACACACACTTAATAGAAGGTCTCAGGTATATTATATGTAGCTAGAAATTTGACGATTACTCCCATTTACTTAAATTTACTCCTTTTCCAACTATGTTACCAAGCACCATCAAGTATGTTTGACGTGTAATAAAACTGTGTTGCCCAAGTGACGTGTTTAATTACCAGACCCAAAGTACTGTATTTAACCATCTAAGTTGGGTGCGTTATTCTCTAGTGAGTACATTTACTCCTTTGCATTGGGGCATAATTTCCCATCCAAATTTATAAATCCAGTCTTATATGCGAGAACTTTAGCTGACAATTGGGAAACTAATTTCGAATGACATGAAGATATAAATCTTTATGCAAGACCTTACACACAATTTACTGTATACAAGACAGGTTTGAAATTTAAATTAAAGGATGTTAAATAATTTTTATAGACATTTATTTTTTTCCTTCACAATATTCATGGAGCAAATTTGGGAGGGGCAGACATTGATTATTGTTGAAAATATTTCGTACATAAAATAGAGCTATAAAATGTCTCTTGAAGAAGACTGTCATTGTTACTGCCACTGTTTTCGAATCGTGGTCAGTTTGACCTGTGACCATTAGTTATTAGAATGGCATATATCAAGGAAATTCTGTATTATCCAAACATAGGTATGCACACCCTCTGCCCACATTTTGTCTGAACAATTATGGACTAACATTCTAAAAGACGATCATTGGAACGTTCGTACCGTCTTATCTTCATATTCGAGACTAACGGTAGAGGATTTCGATTTCGAAATTAATTGCTGCTATCGCTATCACAGTCCTATGAGTTTTCAGTTAGACTTCATTCTACCCTGTTTCATACCAGAATCCCCCTCATGAACGTAGTTCAAAATTTTTCTGCTGAGGCTTTACAGAAGAACTTTTATTTTTCTGTAAAAAAGCAATAAAGTATCTAATTAATTCTACTTTATTAAAGAAAACGAAAATTGAAAATTGTGTTATTTGATCATGGATTCATGCAAAAAGAATGCGATTTCTTATATATATACTTCTCCGTTTAGAACTCATAAAGGTTTGAATTCCAAATGTATTGAGCCATTTATTGGTAACAATATTTATTAATGGTCACGAAATGGATGTCTTGTAACCATTTTCTCCAACTGCTGTTTCAAACTATGGTTGTTTATTTTACCACCTTAAAATCGATAAAAGTACAGTCTTCTTCATTTTTATTATCACGCAAGAAAAGTTACGCACATTGAGATAATATTCTCCGGAAGGGAAATAATCGAAAATATATTTCACCTTGCCTTCCTCTATCTCCAGTTTTTCCTTTTTTCCTGTTTCTCCGGTACACTGTTTGCCAACCCTAAAGCACCCAATACATTTCCTTACTGTACACAAAAGCATCGGGGTCTCAGTTCTAAACTACATTATGAAGAAGAAAAATTAAAAAAAAATATAAAAAATAAAACCTTTGAATAAAAATATTTTCCTAACCAAAAACAAACCAAAAACGGAATAGGTATGTATGAAGTAAAAGAAAAAAAAAAAATATGTTGTAACTAGAAAATTTCAGGTCGAAGTCTTGCGTTCTGTACATTAAATAACAAGAAATTGAAATGATTTTCATGAAAGATGCATGTTTTCTTTTCAGAAATGGGTTTTCTAAAAATATTACGTGTCCCGTGGGGAAGGACAAAAAAAAAAAAGAACATACGCAAAAGAGAAAAGTTATGCCCAGACTACTTTTAAAAACTTAAAATAACGTATTTCAAGACGGAATGGTGATCGTATATCAGAATGCACTATCTCTTTGGGTGAAAATACTCATTTGGATGAAAAAATCGATCCTATGTTTTTTTTCCCCCTCTAAAATATTGCAATAAATTCTAGAAACCTTTATGACAACTGGGAACAATTAATCTTCGTTTTGAAAAATGAACTCGAAACTTATTTAAATTTAAAGGAGGTAGCTTGTACATGTGGATATTACTTTTCCTTTATTTTTATTTTTATTTTTTTAGTTAATTTGAGTTTGGATAAGCATGAAGTTTATATCATCCTGAAAGAAAAAATTTAAACGTTTTTTATTGACTTTCGATTTGTATTCATTTGATTTTAAAAGCTATTATGGCAATAAAAACTCTTAAATTTTTACACGAATTATCTTGCTAAATCATAAAAGACAATACATTTTTAAAGACGTTTTTATGTTAATTTCAAGAATAATAAAAGTATTTTTATAATTTTAATCTTCATTCTATTATTATCATAAAATTTAAATACATACACTTAATGGAAAATTTAGGTATATTATAAAGAAGTAATTTTGACTATTACTCTATTTACTTAAATTTATTCTTTCCAACTATGTTACTCAAGCACATCAAATATGTTTGACGTAATAAATTAAAGGTGCCCAAGTAACATGTTTAATTACTTCAGACCCAAAGTTGTGTATTTAACATCTAAATTGCGTTATTCTAGTGAGTACATTTACCTCATTAGCATAATTTATCCAAATTCTATAAATCCAGTCTTATATGCGAGAACTTTAGCTGTCAATTGGGAAACTAATTTCGAATGACATGAAGATATAAATCTTATGCAAGACCTTAGCACACAATTTACTGCATACAAGACAGGTTTGAAATTTAAATTAAAGGATGTTAAATAATTTTTATAGACATTTATTTTTCCTTCACAATATTCATGGAGCAAATTTGGGAGGGACAGACGACTGATTATTGTTGAGTAAATATTTCGTACATAAAATAGGAGCTATAAAATGTCCTTGAAACAGAAGACTGTCATTGTTACTGTTACTGTTTTTTTCGAATCGTGGTCAGTTTGACCTGTGACCATTAGTTATTAGAATGGCATATATCATGGAAATTCTGTATTATCCAAACATAGGTATGCTACACTCTGCCCACATTTTGTCTGAACAATTATGGACTAACATTCTAAAAGACGATCATTGGAACGTTCGTACCGTCTTATCTTCATATTCGAGACCAACGGTAGAGGATTTCGATTTCGAAATTAATTGCTGCTATCGCTATCACAGTCCTATGAGTTTTCAGTTAGACTTCATTCTACCCTGTTTCATACCAGAATCCCCTCATGAACGTAGTTCAAAATTTTTCTGCTGAGGCTTTACAGAAGTAAGAGAACTTTTATTTTCTGTAAAAAGCAATAAAGTATCTAATTAATTCTACTTTATTAAAGAAACGAAAATTGAAAATTGTGTTATTTGATCATGGATTCATGAAAAAAGAATGCGATTTCTTATATATATATTTCTCCGTTTAGAACTCATAAAGGTTTGAATTCCACATGTATTGAGCCATTTATTGGTAACAATATTTATTAATGGTCACGAAAGGGATGTCTTGTAACCATTTTCTCCAACTGCTGTTTCAAACTATGGTTGTTTATTTTACCACCTTAAAATCGATAAAAAAGTACAGTCTTCTTCATTTTTATTATCACGCAAGAAAAGTTACGCACTTTGAGATAATATTCTCCGGAAGGGAAATAATCGAAAATATATTTCACCTTGCCTTCCTCTATCTCCAGTTTTCCTTTTTTTCCTGTTTCTCCGGTACACTGTTTGCCAACCCTGAGGCACCCAATACATTTCCTTACTGTACACAAAGCATCGGGATCTCAGTTCTAAACTACATTATGAAGAAGAAAAATAAAAAAAAATATAAAATAAAACCTTTGAATAAAAATATTTTCCTAACCAAAACAAACCAAAAACGGAATAGGTATGTATGAAGTAAAAAAAAAAAAAATGTATGTAGTAACTAGAAAATTTCCCGTCGAAGTCTTGCGTTCTGTACATTAAATAACAAGAAATTGAAATGATTTTCATGAAAGATGCATGTTTTCTTTTCAGAAATGGGTTTTCTAAAAATATTACGTGTCCCGTAGGGGGGGCCAAAAAAAAACATACGCAAACTAGAAAAGTTATGCCCAGACTACTTTTAAAAACTTAAAATAACGTATTTCCAGGACGGAATGGTGATCGTATATCAGAATGCACTATCTCTTTGGGTGAAAATACTCATTTGGATGAAAAATCGATCCTATGTTTTTTTTCCCCCTCTAAAATATTGCAATAAATTCTAGAAACCTTTATGACAACTGGGAACAATTAATCTTCGTTTTGAAAAATGAACTCGAAACTTATTTAAATTTAAAGGAGGTAGCGTTGTACATGTGGATATTGCTTTTCCTTTTTTTTTTTTTATTTTTTTAGTTAATTTCAGTTTGGATAAGCATGAAGTTTATATCATCCTGAAAGAAAGAATTTAAGATGTTTTTTCATTGATTTTTGATTTGGTTTCATTTGAATTTAAAAACTATTATGGCAATAAAAGCACTTACATTTTTACATGAATTATCCTTCTAAATCAAAAGATCGTACATTTTTTAAAGCGTTTTTATGTTAATATCAAGAATAATAAAAGTGTTTTTATAATTTTTATTTTCGTTCTATTATTATCTATTAAATTTAAATACACACACTTAATAGAAGGTCTAGGTATATTATATAGAAGAAATTTTGACGATTACTCCTATTTACTTAAATTTACTCTTTCCAACTATGTTACTCAAGCACATCAAGTATGTTTGACGTAATAAACTAAAGTTGCCCAAATGACGTGTTTAATTACTTCAGACCCAAAGTTCTGTATTTAACCATCTAAGTTGCGTTATTCTAGTGAGTACATTTACCTCATTAGCATAATTTATCCAAATTCTATAAATCCAGTCTTATATGCGAGAGCTTTAGCTGTCAATTGGGAAACTAATTTCGAATGACATGAAGATATAAATCTTATGCAAGACCTTAGCACACAATTTACTGCATACAAGACAGGTTTGAAATTTTAAATTAAAGGATGTTAAATAATTTTTATAGACATTTATTTTTTCCTTCACAATATTCATGGAGCAAATTTGGGAAGGGCAGACGACTGATTATTGTTGAGTAAATATTTCGTACATAAAATAGGAGCTATAAAATGTCCTTGAAGCAGAAGACTGTCATTGTTACTGTTACTGTTTTGTTTTTTCGAATCGTGGTCAGTTTGACCTGTGACCATTAGTTATTAGAATGGCATATATCATGGAAATTCTACATTATCAAACATAGGTATGCTACACTCTGCCCACATTTTGTCTGAACAATTATGGACTAACATTCTGAAAGACGATCATTGGAACGTTCGTACCGTCTTATCTTCATATTCGAGACTAACGGTAGGGGATTTCGATTTCGAAATTAATTGCTGCTATCCCTATCACAGTCCTATGAGTTTTCAGTTAGACTTCATTCTACCCTGTTTCATACCAGAATCCCTCATGAACGTAGTTCAAAATTTTTCTGCTGAGGCTTTTTACAGAAGAACTTTTATTTTCTGTAAAAAGCAATAAATATCTAATTAATTCTACTTTTTATTAAAGAAACGAAAATTGAAAATTGTGTTATTTGATCATGGATTCATGAAAGAAGAATGCGATTTCTTATATATATATTTCTCCGTTTAGAACTCATAAAGGTTTGAGTTCCAAATGTATTGAGCCATTTATTGGTAACAATATTTATTAATGGTCACGAAAGGGATGTCTTGTAACCATTTTCTCCAACTGCTGTTTCAAACTATGGTTGTTTATTTTACCACCTTAAAAATCGATAAAAAAAAGTACAGTCTTCTTCATTTTTATTATCACGCAAGAAAAGTTACGCACTTTGAGATAATATTCTCCGGAAGGGAAATAATCGAAAATATATTTCACCTTGTCTTCCTCTATCTCCAGTTTTTCCTTTTTTTCCTGTTTCTCCGGTACACTGTTTGCCAACCCTGAGGCACCCAATACATTTCCTTACTGTAGACAAAGCATCGGGATCTCAGTTCTAAACTACATTATGAAGAAAAAAATAAAAAAAAATATATAAAAAATAAAACCTTTGAATAAAAATATTTTCCTAACCAAAACAAAACAAAAACGGAATAGGTATGTATGAAGTAAAAAAAAAAAATGTTTGTAGTAACTAGAAAATTTCACTTCGAAGTCTTGCGTTCTGTACATTAAATAACAAGAAATTGAAATGATTTTCATGAAAGATGCATGTTTTCTTTTCAGAAATGGGTTTTCTAAAAATATTACGTGTCCCGTAGGGGGAAGGACAAAAAAAAACGCAAAAAAGAGCATACGCAAACGAGAAAAGTTATGCCCAGACTACTTTTAAAAACTTAAAATAACGCATTTCCAGGACGGAATGGTGATCGTATATCAGAATGCACTATCTCTTTGGGTGAAAATACTCATTTGGATGAAAAATCGATCCTATGTTTTCTTTTTTTTTCCCCTCTAAAATATTGCAATAAATTCCAGAAACCTTTATGACAACTGGGAACAATTAATCTTCTTTTTGAAAAATGAACTCGAAACTTATTTAAATTCAAAGGAGGTAACGTTGTACATTTGGATACTACGTTTCCATTTTTCTTTCTTTATTTTTTTAGTTAATTTGAGTTTGAATGAGCATGAATTTTGTATTAACCTGAATTAAAAAAATTTAAAATGTTTTTTATTGGCTTTTTTGTATTCATTTGATTTTAAAAGCTATTATGGCAATAAAAATACTTAAATTTTTACGTAAATTATCTTGCTAAATAATAAAAGACCGTACATTTTTTTGAAAACAATATAAAAAAAATTTAAGTCAATTTCTACTTAGGTCAATAAAGAAAAGTTTTATTTTAGTTACTTTTTATTAAATAAAAAAATTTTATGCTTTGACGAAATTCGATCCGAACGCATGAATATTCTACGCCGAGTCTCTAACTGTGCCATTGTAGGAAAATTTCTTTTTTCCTTATATTGCAGAAAGTCCTTCATTTTGTTTCTCTCATATAAAACCAAAATTAATTAATAAAGTTTAATTAATGAATTAATATTTTAAAAACTGTATTAACATCAAGTGTCATCCTCTACAAGTTTCAAAAACGAATTTGAACTTGAATAAACTTAAACTTCGATGAATAAAAAGTATTTTATTAACAATTGAAAATTTGAACAAGATATATAAATATATATATAGTAGATATATTTGTACATTTGGATACTACTTTAAATTTTTTTTTTTTAAATACTTTTTTAAGTTAATTTAAGTTTGAATAAACATGAATTTTATATTATCCTATGATGAAAAAAATGTTTTCATTGACTTTTGATTTGGTTTCATTTGACTTTAAAAATTATAGAAATAAAAACTCATTTTACATGAATTATCTTGATAAATAATAAGAGACCATACATTTTTTTTTAAAACGACGTTTTTACTTTTATTATTCTTGATATTAACATATGTTTGTAATTTGTATTTCCGTTCTATGATTATGTATTAAATTGAAGTGCACTCAATTAATGGAAGGTTTAGGTATATTATTAATTTTAATGATTACTCCTATTTGCTTAAATTTACTCTTTACTGTTAAGTTACTAAACACATCAAGTATGTTTGATGTAACATGTTTAATGTTTACTTCAGACCCCAAGCTCTGTATTTAACATTCTAAGTTGCGTCGTACTATTGAGTACATTTACCTCATTAGCATAATTTATCCAAATTCTATTAATCCAGTCTTATATGCGAGAGCTTTATTTGTCAATTGTGAAACTAATTTCGAATGACACAAAGATATAAATCTTATGCAACGTCATTATTTACTACATAGAAGATAGGTTTGAAATTTTAGCTTACAAGATGGTAAGTAATTTTTATAGACATATTTTTTTCAAAAGATTCATGGAACATATTTGGGAAAACTACAACCCAAAAAATATTTAGACCTTTCTATACAACATATATATATATATATATATATATATATATATATATATATATATATATATATAATATGTTGGTATAAAGTCAGACTTCACCCTTTGAGTGACCTACATTTTATGTACAAGGTTAAAGACAAAAGAAGCTACATTTTTTGAGATCATTATTCATTGGTTAACACTGGTTAATGGACTTGTCTAGATGTTGCTGTCAGCCTAGTGGGATAAGAAATATATATATATATATAATTATTTATTTATTTCGGCTAGGCAGTTTTTTGTGCTATGTAGAAAGTTTGGTGTATGACTTACAACCGTACCCCTTGAAAAGAAAGCATGTCATGTTTCGAATCTGCCAGCAAGCAGGCGGCTACGACTCACCATGTGTCTGTTGCACCAATGAAGTAGAAGGAGCAGTTTGTTGCACTACCAATGGAAACGAAGTAAGATGTGAAGAAGTAAATAAATCGGATTTACTCAGAAAACTAGAATCAGGTGGCTAGACTATCAATACTGTCACAGTTTTTCTCCAAATGTGTTCATTTTTTCAGCAATGACTGAAGTCCACCTTACTAGCGGAATCAAGTGCATGCCCTAGTAGCCATATAACTTCAGTTAGCTAACTCGCATGCACAGAATGAATAGTTACAAAATCCAATCCACAATTCATTTGTTAAAAAAGTTGTTTGTGGAATTATAGCCAGGTAGCATCTCTGTCGTTTAATATCAATATCGATGTTTAAGTAAATAACTGTAGTTCATGGAACTAGTTGGTCTACAGTCTAGCAATCAATTATAATTTGTTATTAGAATACGAATCAGTCATGCAAACCAATTACAAACCAGACTTGTCTCAGCGTGGACACAATCTTAGAGGTCAGTCATCTGTCTGTGCCCCGCTTGGACCAAACTTGTTTTTTCCCGTTCATCAAACGGATTATTGCAGATGCCATTTTCGACCATCTGTCACTCACTGTTTGGGATAAAGTGGCTTGTTTCTTGGTGTCAGACGAAAACACTCGGAATGAGATTGATTCATTTTTCGTACTCTCGTCTGCATACCTCTTAACATGCGAAAGATGATCTCAGTAGTCACATTATATGAATTAGACGAAATGTGTTTATTCGTAAAACTAGAATAAAGTTGCTATATGTCAATTTAAAATATTAACAATATTTTATTTTGCAATTTTTATCGTTCATTAATATATATTATTCAATAGCGTGACAACGCCATGGTGGGCAAAGGTCTTCTGTCTACAGGCAGATTCCGAAAAATGAGATAATTTTTTTTTTACCCAGTAAGGTTGTCAGTCTTACGCTCTACAGTAATATTATACCGGGTCCCTATGGTTTAAAGTGGATTAAAAACCACTACAAACATCCATGGCCCTCTGGGATTTGAACCTAAAACCTTGATACGGAGCGACAGAGCACTAATCACTCGGCCATCAGACGTTCAATTTACAAGATGCAATATATTGTTCACTTCGCGGAAAAGAAGCATTTTGTTAAAAAAAAAAAAAAGTACGCAGTAATCTAATTTTCTGAAACAATAAGTATAGTTGCACAACTTAAAACAACTATTAGCAACTAAACTACATTTGCCTCTTAGAGTAATTGAAAAATTCAATTTTCCTTACAAAACCTTAACAACCATTTTGGTTCGTTTAACAACAAGTAATTTAATTAAGAGTAATCAGAGGGTGGGAGATACAACGAGCCAAAACCGGGCTTGCTTAAAATCTCATTTTGTTGTGAAAGTTGCTCATAAAAGTGTAAAAGCGAATGCAAAAATCAAAAACTCGTGAAAGAAAGAAAGTGTTTAGCAAAAACAAAAGAACCTGGTGGATGAAAGTGTTTCAGACTGTTTTCAAGAGAAAAAGAATAAAAAGAAAAATTCTTTGTTCTTTCTAAGAGCTTAAGTGCATTTGGAAAAACTGTTTGCAAACTTGAATGAGCTGATAAACGTCAGTTCTACTTTTTTGGAAAATTATAATAAAATATTTTTTTTTTTTCTGCGGCTATGTTGTTTTAATTTTTTTTTTTTTCGGATGCAAAACTTGAATAAATGAAGTTTTTTAAGCCGACTTCGAAAAGAAAACACTCGCTCTCTTTTACGAGATTTTGTAATTTTTTAATAAGCAATTTTTTTTTTTTTTATTATTATTATTGCCACATTTTTCTTTTGATCCTTTATGCATGGATTAAAGTAAACTTGTGGTAGAGTTCCCACGTTTACTTTCACTTAGTTCCATTTTCTTTTCAGACAAGAATTAGATTTTTGAGTTATCTTTTTATAATTTATATCTTTACATATACATCTTGAAGAAGCATACAAGTTGAGATTATTAATATGAAAAAAAAAAAAATCTCTTACATTCCATTTTTGTTACATACTATTTGTGTTTTCTCAAAATTACTTAAGCTCAGTAGATTTTTTTCTCTTAAAACGTTTACATTATTTTAATAATAAATGTATATTTCTTTGTATAGCTATCGTATAAAAAGATGCAAAGATTTAAAACAGATTTTTTTGTTATACACGTAAATTACGGCGGCAACCCTGTGTTTCAGGTCCAAGGGCTTCCATCTTCTGATAAATTCAGAAATTACGAGATGCTTTCTTTTTCAGACAAAAATACTAGGGTTGTCAGTCCTTTCTCTGGGGCCTGGACGGCCAAGTGGCTAGCGCTTTGGTGCTCGTTAAAAATTTTCGGGTTTCATTTTTTACCAAAAAACTGGAATAAAGTGGCGGTACGATATATGTTTGTAGTTTTTTGGATCCACTTTATGCGTTATGTGCCGTTCTCATATAATCGTAAGCGTCACAGAACCCAATATAATAATATATTATCACCCACACCTTTCTCCAACTGTAAGATGGGCAACTCAGTTTTAGGCAGAGTGATGTTGTGTGGTGTTTTAGAAGTAGTAGTAGTAATACTCTCTTACAATCATATTAAACCGGGACCCTCTGTTTAAAGTGGATTCCAACCACTACAAACATCCAGGACACCGCCGGGAATTGAACCCAAAACTTGTAGCACAGAACGCCAGAGCGCTGGCCACTCGACCATTCAGGCGTTCAATTTACAAGATGCAATATACATATTGCTCACTTTGCTAAAAAAAGAAACATTTTGTTAAAAAAAAAAGTACGCATAATCTAATTTTCTGAAACAATAAGTATAATTGTACAATTTAAAACAACTATTAGTAACTATCTAAACTACATTTACCTCTTATAGTAATTGAAAAATTCAATTTTCCTTACAAAACCTTAACAACTATTTTGGTTCGTTTAACAAAAAGTAATTTAATTAGGAGTAATCAGAGGGTGGAAGATACAACGAGCCAAAACCGGGGTTGCTTAAAATCCCATTTTTGTTGTAAAAGGTGCTCATAAAAGTGTAAAAGCGAATGCAAAAATCAAAACTCGTGAAAGAAAGAAAGTGTTTAGCAAAAACAAAAGAACCTGGTGGATAAAAGTGTTTCTGAATGTTTTCAAGAGAAAAAGAATAAAAAGAAAAATTCTTTGTTCTTTCTAAGAGCTTAAGTGCATTTGGAAAACTATTTGCAAACTTGAATGAGCTGATAAACGTCAGTTCTACTTTTTTGGAAAATTATAATAAAATATTTTTTTTTTTTTTCTGCGGCTATGTTGTTTTAGTTTTTTTTTCGGATGCAAAAACTTGAATAAATGAAGTTTTTTAAGCCGACTTCGAAAAGAAAACACTCGCTCTCTTTACGAGATTTTGTAATTTTTTAATAAGCAATTTTTTTTTTTATTATTATTATTGCCACATTTTCTTTTGATCCTTCATGCATGGATTAAAAAGTAAACTTGTGGTAGAGTTCCCACGTTTACTTTCACTTAGTTCCATTTTCTTTTTTCCAGACAAGAATTAGATTTTTGAGTTATCTTTTTATAATTTATATCTTTACATATACATCTTGAAGAAGCATACAAGTTGAGATTATTAATATGAAAAAAAAAATCTCTTACATTCCATTTTTGTTACATACTATTTGTGTTTTCTCAAAATTACTTAAGCTCAGTAGATTTTTCTCTTAAAACGTTTACATTATTTTAATAATAAATGTATATTTCTTTTGTATAGCTATCGTATAAAAAGATGCAAAGATTTCATTTTGTTATACACGTAAATTACGGCGGCAACCCTATGTTGGTCCAAGGGCTTCCGTCTACTGATAAATTCAGAAATACATGAGATGCTTTCTTTTGCGTAGTAGGGTTGTCAGTCCTACTCTCTGGGGCCTGGCGGCCAAGTGGCTAGCGCTTTGGTGCTCGTTACCCAATTTTCGGGTTTCATTCCCGGCGGTGCGATGTATGTTTGTAGTTTTTTGGAATCCACTTTATGCGTTATGTGCCGTTCTCATATGATCGTAGAGCGTCACAGAACCCAATCAGACTTCACCCACACCTTTCTCAAACTGTAAAGGGGCAACTCAGTTTTAGGCAGAGTGATGTTGTGTGGTGTGGTAGAAGTAGTAGTAATACTACTCTCTTACAAACATATTAAACCGGGACCCTCTGTTTAAAGTGGATTCCGAACCACTACAAACATCAGGACACCGCCAGGAATCGAACCCAAAAACTTGTAGCACAGAACGCCAGAGCGCTAGCCACTTTACCATTCAGGCGTTCAATTTACAAGATGCAATATACATATTGCTCACTTTGCTAAAAAAGAAACATTTTGTTAAAAAAAAAAAGTACGCATTAATCTAATTTTCTGAAACAATAAGTATAATTGTACAATTTAAAACAACTAATAGTAACTATCTAAAACTACATTTACCTCTTATAGTAATTGAAAAATTCAATTTTCCTTACAAAACCTTAACAACTATTTTGGTTCGTTTAACAAAAGTAATTTAATTTAGAGTAATCAGAGGGTGGAAGATACAACGAGCCGAAACCGGGGTTGCTTAAAAATCCCATTTTTGTTGTAAAAGGTGCTCATAAAAGTGTAAAAGCGAATGCAAAAATCAAAAACTCGTGAAAGAAAGAAAGTGTTTAGCAAAACAAAAGAACCTGGTGGATAAAAGTGTTTCTGAATGTTTTCAAGAGAAAAAGAATAAAAAAAAGAAAAATTCTTTTGTTCTTTCTAAGAGCTTAAGTGCATTTGGAAAAACTGTTTTTGCAAACTTGAATGAGCTGATAAACGTCAGTTCTCTTTTTTTGGAAAATTATAATAAAATAGTTTTTTTGTTCTTGTGGCTATGTTATTTTTAATTTTTTTTTTAAGATGCAAAACTTGAATAAATGAAGTTTTTTAAGCCGACTTCAAAAAAGAAAACACTCGCCTCTTTTACGAGATTTTGTAATTTTTTAATAAGCAATTTTTTTTTATTATTGTTATCGCCACATTTTTTTTTTTTGTCCTTCATACGTGGATTAAAGTAAACTTGTGGTAGAGTTCCCACGTTTACTTTCACTTAGTTCATTTTCTTTTCAAGACAGGAATTAAATTTTCTGAGTTATATTTTATAATTTATATCTTTACATATATCTTGAAGAAGCATAAAAATTGGGGTTATTATATAAAAAATTATTATATTCCGTTTTTTTACATAGCATTTGTTTTGTCAAAATTATTTAGCATAGCAATTTTTTTTTCTCAAAACATTTACATTATTATAATAAATGGATATTCCTTATAAATTCTTTATTTACATTTACATTATTCAATAAAGGGATATTCCTTTTGTATATTTATCTGATAAAAGGTTTAAAACTGATTTTTTTTTGTTACAAACTTCAATTACTATTATATTATCATTATAAAAGCTGTTTTTCCGTACATTCAAGGATGCCATTTTCGACTCTCTATCACTCGCAGCCAGAGATAATAAAGTGGGTTGTTTCTGGCTGTCAGACAAAAATACTGGAGTGAGATTGACTCGCGTTTCTCATAGTCTCGTCTGGACGCCGCCCAACATGCGAAGGAATTTCTCAATGACCATGTTAAAAAATATTAGGGAAAATGTTTTTATTTTTACTCAAAAACTGGAATAAAGTGATCAATTTATAATGTTAATTAATATGCTTTCACGACGTTCATTATTATTATATTAACGAACATAATTAATGCCATTGAATAATAATATATTATTCAATGGCGCGACAACCCCAAGATGGGCCAAGGTCTTCTGCCTTCAGGCAGATAGGGGATGAGAGTGAATATGAGAAATATGAGATATGATATGAGATGTCTTCTTTTTACGGAGTAGGGTTGTCAGTCTTGCAAGGGACATTTTATTAGACTGAACCTACGGTATAAAGCGGATTTCAATCCAATGCAAACATCCATGATGCCCGCTGGGATTTGAACCTAAAACCTTCGGTACGGAGCGACAGAGCGCTAGTCACTCGGCCATTAGACGTTCAATTTACAAGATGCAATATATTGTTTACTTCGATGAAAAAAAGTATTTTGTTAAAAAAAAGACGCATTAATCTTATTTTCTGTCACATTAAGTATAGTTGCACAATTTAAACAACTATTAGCAACCATCTGAACTACATTTGCCTCTTTAGTAATTGAAAAATTCAATTTTCCATACAAAACCTTAACAACCATTTTGGGTCGTTTAACAAAAAGTAATTTAATTAGGAGTAATCAGAGGTGTGGAAGATACAACGAGCCAAATCCGGGGTTGCTTAAAATCCCATTTTTGTTGTAAAAGGCCCTCATAAAAGTGTGAAAGCGAATTCAAAAATCAAAGACTCGTAAAAAGAAAGTGCTTAGCAAAAACTGGTTCTAGAGGGGTCTGAATAGGTCATTTTAATTATGATCATCCTGTATAGATTACCATTATTCAATGGGCACGGTAGCCCCATGGTGGCCATGGTCTTCTGTCTACAAGCAAATTCCAAAATATGAGGTATTTCCTTTTTTACGGGGTAGGGTTAGGGTCAGTAAACTTACGGGACAGTCCTACGCTCTACAGTCATATTAGGTCGGAACTTACGGTTTAAAAGTGGATTCCAAACCACTACAAACACTCATGGTACAGTCGGGAATTGAACATGAAACTTGTGGTAACGAGTGACATAGCGCTAGTAAACGTCAGGCGTTTACTCTACAATTTTACATTATATAGTTAGCTTTTGTTAAAAAGAAAAACTTCGATAAAAATAAAATGCGCACTAATCTAATTTTCTGAAACAATAAGTATTGTTGCACAATTTAAAACAACTATTAGCAACTATCTAAACTACATTTGCCTCTTAGAGTAATTGAAAAATTCAATTTTCCTTACAAAACCTTAACAACTAGTTTGGTTTGTTTAACAAAAAGTAATTTAATTAGAGTAATCAGAGGGTGGAAGATACAACGAGCCAAAACCGGGGTTGCTTAAAATCCCATTTTTGTTGTAAAAGGTGCTCATAAAAGTGTAAAAGCGAATGCAAAAATCAAAAAACTCGTGAAAGAAAGAAAGTGTTTAGCAAAAACAAAAGAACCTGGTGGATGAAAGTGTTTCAGAATGTTTTCAAGAGAAAAAGAATAAAAAAGAAAAATTCTTTGTTCTTCTAAGAGCTTAAGTGCATTTGGAAAAACTGTTTGCAAACTTGAATGAGCTGATAAACGTCAGTTCTCTTTTTTGGAAAATTATAATAAAATAGTTTTTTTTTTTTCTGCGGCTATGTTGTTTTAATTTTTTTTTTTCGGATGCAAAACTTGAATAAATGGAGTTTTTAAGCCGACTTCAAAAGAAAACACTCGCTCTCTTTTACGAGATTTTGTAATTTTTTAATAAGCAATTTTTTTTTTTATTATTATTGCCACATTTTTCTTTTCATCCTTCATACATGGATTAAAGTAAACTTGTGGTAAAGTTCCCCGTTTACTTTCACTTAGTTCATTTTCTTTTTAAGTCAAGAATTAGATTTAATATTTTTTTATAATTTATATCTTTACATATATCTTTTAAGAAGCACACAAGTTAAGGCTATTAATATGAAAAGAAATTATTGAATTTTTTTGTTAAATAGCATTTGTTTTTCAAAAATTACTTAGCATAGCGGTTTTTTCTCAAAACATTTTCATTATTATAGTAATAAATATATATTTATTGTTTATAGTTATATGATAAAAAGTTGTAAAGCTTTTTTTTTTTTACAAAAACTTAAATTACTATACATTATCATTATGAATTTAAGGTACAAATTTTTTGCATTATAAATATGTAATTATAAATAAATTCCTTTTATACATAAAAATGCTAAAACCATTTATACAACATGTTAAATGGGACTTATTTTTAAATAACTGCCCTCTATAAACTTAAGAGCAATGACGTTGATAGATCTACCTCTACAATTGTATTTGTCCAATGATTTGGTTAATCAAGTAATCTACAGTTCTTTATGAATTTTATCTAATATACATTATATTGAACTGGAGTCAAATCAGCTATTGGTATGTGTTTTCTAAGGGTGCGTGTTTCTCTATAATATTATCTTCAAAATTTAACTAATTTCCTACGATTTGATTGATTTTCTAGACGACTGGTTCTAAGCTTGTTTATGCTTTTTAACCCTTGCGAATTTTACATATAATTAAGTTTTCCAGTTTCATCGCTGAAGTTAGTACGCAATAAATTCATTGCCATTTTTTTTAAATTCCTACTATTAGTTCACACTCTCCCTATATATATATATCTTGTTCAAATTTTTAATGTTTAATAAAATACTTTTTTATCCATCCACTCAAGTTCAAATACATTTTGAAACTTGTAGTGGATGACACTAGATGTTAATACAGTTTTTCAAATATTAATTTATTAATTAAATTTAGTTAAATAATTTTAGTTTTTTTTTTTAGATTTAAGTTGCCTGTATCTAATAATAGATGGCGCCAGATTTAAAGGGAAAATTTCA
The DNA here is from genome assembly GCA_021605095.1 of Caerostris extrusa. Classification (NCBI taxonomy): domain Eukaryota; kingdom Metazoa; phylum Arthropoda; class Arachnida; order Araneae; family Araneidae; genus Caerostris; species Caerostris extrusa. Next base: position 170,333 of record BPLR01004774.1, on the reverse strand, counting down.
ACTTTATTTGTAAAGAACTTTTTCTGCAATATAATGAAAAAAGTAGAAATTACTTATTTTTTTTTTTTTTATATTACTTGTTTCTCTTCATCTAAAAAGTTTACAGTCAAACCTATTTTCTGCGGTTCCCCTGTGGTTTTTTTTTGGCATATGTAAGAAAAAAATCCATCAAATGCATATTATGAATACAAATCAATTCAAAAGAAAACATCAGATGTCTGTCAAAATAACATGTCCATTTAAAAAATCCAACAGATGACCCACCTGATATTATATAATCCCATTACCACGGGATTTATTAGAATGTGATGTAGTACTTCATCGAGAGGTTTTGATTTACATTTTTTTTTTACATTCTTTGCGTCTTTTATACGGTCCCTACTAGAACTTTTTTTTTTAATACGCTTTTATTAGTTTCACCTGTATGTTTGTTTGTTTGTAACTGATTCTTTGGGCTCGATTCTGCCCTACTTTAAGTTATCAGATTTAATTTAAACGTTGTAGACTTATCAAGGACCGACGGCAATAAAAATATTTTGGTAAGTTTATGATCTTATCATGATCAGGATCGCCAGGATTAGTGATTTTATTTTAACTTATGAAGAGCAATTTAACCCATGTAGAATGAAAGTACCTAAGACATTCAAACCTACGTGGGACAGTGGATAACACGCCCGACTACGGATCAGAAGATTCCTGGCTGGCTCGACCAATTCGCATTTGGCCTTTGTTTTACTACAATTAAATTATTATAAGAACTATAGTTCAGTCCTCCGTACCGGGATCTCATTTTAAATATTATAGTTTAAAACACTAAAAAACACGCTTTTAGAGTTAATCAAACTAAAAAGCGAAAAATAAATTATAGTTTAAAAACACTAAAAAACGCTTTTAGAGTTCATCAAACTAAAAAGTAAAAAATAATTGTTAACATAAGAATAAAATTATTCATGAGAAAATGAATGTCACTGCTCTAAAAGCGTGGGGTGCTTTGTATGACATTTTAAACTAACTCCTCATTTCGGAATGAAACTAGTGAAAAATTATAACCCCACGCTTTTAGAACAGTGACATTAATTTTCTCGTCGGTAATGTTATTCTTATGTTAACAATTATTTTTTGTTTTTTAGTTTGATGAACTCTAAAAGGGTGTTTTTAGTGTTTTTAAACTATAATTTTTATATGGCTAATTATTAAGTTCAATATATCTTTTATATGGTCCCTATCCCAGCCACAAAACCCTGTTTGACAGTATACCGTGCATATTATGGACAGTCCAATAAAGGTCAAGGAAAGAAAGAAATTGCTCCCTTGAGGCAATTACACTTGTTGCTAATATGAAATCGAGTCTTCTTGTTTCTCAAAGCAATCGTTGCTGACGTCAGTTACAGAATCCAACACAGAGATTGCCACAACAACTAATGTGGCACATTTACTACAGGACCTAAAGTATTAATGTGGTATATTTCGGTTTTTAAAAAGATTAACTTATTTTAACAATTTACAGTTTTCTTGACTTCTTGGATATTATTGACTTAATTCTGAGTTATTTACTATACTTTCTCTCAAAACATAGCAACAGAGACATTTTGGTTTGAGTTACAACGTCTCTCATTTCTATCTCTATGGCGGTGGCATGGATGTTTGTTGTTGGTTCGGAATCTACTTTAAAGTGCATTAAATGCATAAAATGATCGTAGAGCGACAAACCAAACAAAACCCCTCTCTACCTTCTTGCCGTGTAACTTTGAATGTGAAGTCAATCATTCACATTTTTTAAGAAGTCAAACAGATAGTAGTCTCTATTTCGAAAACCTATACAAAATACACAAGTGAATAATTATTTTATTGAATTTTTAAATAGTTGTTGGAGACTGACAACTTCATTGCATTCTTCATTGCATTGCATTCATTGCATTCTACAAGTCCAACTGATTTTTATTTCATTTGAAAATATTTATCGTATTTTGAAATCAGATTTGTATCGAATATTCATATCTAATGAAACGCAATTAAAAAATAAAATTTTATGATTACTAATTTATAAATTCAGCAAAAATTCGAATAATTAAGTTTTTAAAAAATTATAATAAATTCGTAATAAAGTTATTCATAGTAAAGAATTTATTATTTTACAAATATAAACAAAATAATCAATATTATATTATTTAATTTTTTATTATAAATTTACGATTTAAATATTCATCTTACTGATTTGCAAGGTCTTAAAACTATTGCTTAAAACATAAATTTCAAATAATTATGTGGTAGATGATGATATGCAATATATTTATTATTGAAAAATCAAATCTTTAATATTACCTGATTATAAAGAGATTAAGAATCATAATCCATTTTAGTGTTTTTTACTGCTCAATCGGCAAGGAATCTTTTTTTAAATCTCACTTTTACTAATGCAAAATAATTGTAATTCATGATTTTAATTTACTTAATGTAAATAACAATGATACCTCCAATGTCTCCGGCCATTTTCTTTTCTTTTTCTTTTTTTTTTTTTGATAAAAGAACAAATATTCCAAGGGCTTTCCTATTGAAACATTGGATAAATTCCCTTGATATATTTTTGCATACCAAGCAAATAAAGTATAAAATTTCACTCCAAGAATTTCGCAATTATTCTCCTAGGAAAATATCTTTTTCGGAATTGGTTCTTTTATTTATTTATTTATTTTTGTTTATAAGTTTATACGACCTGAGAGCTCCACTTTCATCGCGCAAGCTGACGCCCGTTAAAAGAAAACGCCTTAACATATATTTTTACTTGAAAATAAGTTATTTTCAGCTATTAATTTTACTCCTTTTTATGACTTTTGTTCAGAAGAAAAGTCTCCTCAAATGAATTTGGTGATTCTCGTAAGAAAATTGGTTTATTATGCCTCCGAAAGGTGTTTTTCTTTTTATTGGGATTATTTTTTATATTTATTTATCAAAACCTTTTTTTTTGTAGATAACTGATATTTATCTGCGAGATACTCAATAGGTTTAACCTAGCCAAAAAAAAAAAAAAATCGCTGAGTGCTTCAGGGCTCTATTTAACTTTTAAATAATTGCGCTCCATTATACACAAATGGGAAAAGCTAATCTACTTATCAGTCCATTATGTAGCAATAATGTTTTTCTTGCTTATAAAATTTGTCAAAAGCAAAATGCATGCGACGGAAAATCTTAAACTGTTGCAAAAGAATAATACCATCGCATTTTAAAATTGAATGAAATGTATTATAAAAATCTTATTTTATTTTTTACAAAGTCAAGCGATTTTTATTTCGTTTGAAAATCTTTATCGCATTTTGAAATTAGATTTTTATCGAATATTTATATGTAATGAAACGCAATTAGAAAATGAAATTTTATGATTCTATAGTCTATCATGATTCTAAATCCATTTACTATATTCTATAGTAATTATTATATTCTCTATAGTAATTTATAAATTCAGCAAAAGTACGCATGATTATAGGATAAAATAGATTTTAGAAAAATAATTACATTGGTTGAAAACTTATTTTATTATTTTACAAATATTAAAAATTCTGTGGTATAAGATATTTATTGTTCAATAATCAAGCCTTTAATACCACAAGATTGTACAACAATTAAGAATCATAATTTGTTTTCTTTCGATAGTGCAGGCAAAAGAAAAACAAACAATTTTGGGGCTTTTCTTGCTCAATCGGCAAAAAATATTATTTTGTGATTAACTCTGACTTTTACCTGTGTAAAATAATTGCAAAAATAATTCATCATTTTAATTAACTTAATGCAAATAACAATGGTACTTCCAATTTCTACAACCATTTTCTTTTCTTTTTTCTTTCAATTCCTACTATTAGCTTACACTTATATATATTGTTCAAATTTTCAATCATTAATAAAATACTTTTTATTTATCCACTCAAGTTCAAATACATTTTTTGAACTTTTAAGTGTAGGACACTTGATGTTAATACAGTTTTTCAAATATTAAATCATTAATTAAATTTAATTAATTTTAGTTTTTTTTTAGATTTAAGTTGCATGTATCTGCCAATAGATGGTACCAGATGTAAGAGGAAAATTTAACCTTCATTTATAAAGGACTTTCTGCAATATAGTGAAAAAAAAAGTCGCAATTAGCTTTAAATTTTTTTTTTTTTTTTTTAAATAATGTTTCTGATTAAATCTGACTTTTACGTGTAAAATAATTGAAAAATAATTGTAATTCAGGATTTTAATTAACTTAATGCAAACAACAATGATACCTCCAATGTCTACGACTATTTTCTTTTTTTTTTTTTTTTTTCTGATAAAGAACAAAAATTCCAAGGGCTTTTCCTATTGAAACGATGGCATAAATTCCCTCGATATATTTTTTGCATACCAAGCAAATAAAGTATAAAAATTTCAGCCCACGAATTTCGCAATTATTCTCCTAGGAAAATATCTTTTCGAAATTGGTTTCTTTCTTTATTTTTTTTTGATGTTTATAAGTTTATACTCCTGAGATCTCCACTTTCATCGCGCAAGCTGACGCCCGTTAAAAAGAAAACGCCTTAAAATATATTTTTACGTGAAAATAAGTTATTTTTAGCCATTATTTTTACTCCTGGTTTTTATGACTTTTGTTCAGAAGAAAAGTCTCCTCCAAATGAATTCGGTGATTCTCGTAAGAAAATTGGTTTATTATGCCTCGAAGGTGTTTTTACTTTTTATTGTGATTATTTTTTTTTTTATTTATCAAAAACTATATTTGTAGATGACTGATATTTATCTGCGAGATACTCAATAGGTTTAACCTGGGCCAAAAAAATTCGCTAAATACTTCAGGGCACGATTTGACTTTTAAATAATTGCTCTCTATTATTCACAAATGGGAAAAGTTAATCTACTTATCAGTCCATTATGTTAGTAATAATCTTTTCTTGCTTCTTAAAATTTGTCAAAGCAAAATGTACGCAGCATAAAAAACTTAAATTGTTACAAAGAATAATAGCATTGCATTTTAAAATTGAACGAAATGTATTATCAAAATCTTATTTTTTTTTTATAATGTCCAAGGGAATTTATTTCATTTGAAAATTGTTTATCGCATTTTGAAATCAGATTTTTATCGAATATTCATATCTAATGAAACGCAATTAAACAATAACATTTTATGATTACTTATTTATAAATTCAGCAAAAGTTCGAATAATTAAGTTTTTTAAAAAGTTATAATAAATTCGTAATATAGTTATTCATAATAAAGAATTTATTATTTTACAAATATAGACAAAATAGTCAATATTTTATTATTTAATTTTTAATTTAAATTTATGATTTAAATATTCATCTTACTGATTTGGATGGATTTAAACTATTGCTTAAAAGATAAATTTCAAATAATTATGTGGTAGAAGAGGATATGCAATATATTTATTATTGAAAAAATCAAATCTTTAATATCACCTGATTATAAAGAGATTAAGAATCAATCGATTTTAGTGTTATTTTACAGCTCAATCGCCAAGGAATCTTTTTTAAATCTGACTTTTACTAATGCAAAATAATTGTAATTCATGATTTTAATTTTCTTAATGCAAATAACAATGATACCTCAATGTCTCCGGCCATTTTTTTTTTTTTTTTTTTTTTTTTTTCTTTTTTTTTTTTTTTTTTTTTTTTTTTCTGATAAAAGAACAAAAAATTCCAATTGCTTCCTATTGAAACGATGGCATAAATTCACTTGATATATTTTTGCATACCAAGCAAATAAAGTATAAAATTTCACTCCAAGAATTTCGCAATTATTCTCCTAGGAAAATATCTTTTCGAAATTGGTTTCTTTCTTTATTTTTTTTGTTGATGTTGTTTATAAGTTTATACTTCCTTAGAGCTCCACTTTCATCGCGCAAGCTGACGCCCGTTAAAAGAAAACGCCTTAAAATATATTTTTACGTGAAAATAAGTTATTTTTAGCCATTATTTTTACTCCTGGTTTTTATGACTTTTGTTCAGAAGAAAAGTCAACTCCAAATGAATTTGGTGATTCTCGTAAGAAAATTGGTTTATTATGCCTCGAAGGTGTTTTTTCTTTTATTGTGATTATTTTTTATTTATTTATCAAACAACTTTTTTTTTGTAGATAACTAATATTTATCTGCGAGATGCTCAATAGGTTTAACCTGGGCAAAAAAATTCAGAAAGTGCTTCAGGGCTCTATTTAACTTTTAAATAATTGCGCTCTATTATACACAAATGGGAAAAGCTAATCTACTTATCAGTCCATTATGTAGCAATAATCTTTTTCTTGCTTTTATAAATTTGTCAACGCAAAATGTATGCAGAATAAAACTTAAATTGTTACAAAGAATTATGCCATCGCATTTTAAAATTGAATGGAATGCATCATTAAAATATGAAAATCTCATTTTATTTTTTATAAAGCCCATGGGATTTTATTTCGTTTGAAAATTTTTATCGCATTTTGAAATTAGATTTTTATCGAATATTTATATTTAATGAAACGCAATTAGAAAATAAAATTTTGTGATTCTATAGTCTGTTATGATTCTAATTCTATTTACTTTATGCTATAGTAATTATTATATTGTCTATAGTAATTTATAAATTCAGCAAAAGTTCGCATGATTATAGGATAAAAAAGGACTGTTTTGGAAAAATAATTGCATTGGTTGAAAACTTATTTTTATTCATTTATAAATATAAAACAAATATATAAAATTCTGTGGTGTAAGATATTTAGTATTGAATAATCAAATCTTTTATATCACATGATTATAAGGAAATTAAGAAAATCAATTTATTTTCTTGCTATAGAGCCGGCAAAGAAAAGCAAACAATTTTGGGCCTTTTTCTTGCTCAATCGGCACGAAATGTTTTTTTCAGATTAAATCTGACTTTCGCCAGTGTAAAATAATTGCAAAATAATTGTAATTCATGATTTTAATTAACTTTATGCAAATAACAATGATACCTAGAATTTCTACGACCATTATTTTTATAAAAACAAGTAATATAATAAAAAAAAAATTTAACTCAACTCCTACATTTATTTCACTATATTTCAGAAACATCCTTTACAAATAAAGTTGAAATTTTCCTCTTGCATCTGGCGCCATCTATTATTAGATACATGCAACTGAAATAAAAAAAAAACTAAAATTAATTAATTGAATTTATTGAAAGACTTAATATTTGGGAAAAGTGTACTAGCATCCAGTGTCATCCACTACAAGTTGAAAAAAAGTGTATTTGGACAGGAGTGTATGAATAAAAAGTATTTTATTAACGATTGAAAATTTGAACAAGATGTATATAGGGAGATTCTGAACTGATAGTAGGAATTGAATGAAAAAGAACAAAAAATTCCAAGGGCTTCCTATTGAAACGATGACATAAATTGCCTTGATATATTTTTGCATACCAAGCAAATAAAGTATAAAAATTTCACTCCAAGAATTTCGCAATTATTCTCCTAGGAAAATATCTCTTTCGAATTGGTTTCTTTTTATTTATTTATTTATTATTATTATTTATTTTTGTTTATAAGTTTATACGACCTAAGATCTCCACTTTCATCGCGCAAGCTGACGCCCGTTAAAAGAAAACGCCTTAAAATATATTTTTACGTGAAAAGAAGTTATTTTTAGCTATTATTTTTGCTCCTGGTTTTTATGAGTTTTGTTCAGGAGAAAAAGCCTCCTCCAGATGAATTTGGTGATTCTCGTAAGAAAATTGGTTTATTATGCTCGAAGGTGTTTTTCTCTTTTTATTGTGATTATTCTTTTATTTATTTATCAAACAACTTTTTTTAGATAACTGATATTTATCTGCGAGATACTCAATAGGTTTAACCTGGACAAAAAACATTCGCTGAGTGCTTCAGGGCTCGATTAAACTTTTAAATAATTGCGCTCTATTATACACCAATGGGAAAATCTAATCTACATTATGTAGCAATAATCTTTTTCTTTTTTTGCTTCTTAAAATTTGTCAAAGCAAATTGTACGCAGCATAAAAACTTAAACTGTTGCAAAGAATAATACCATCGTATTTTTAAATTGAACGAAATTCGTTATAAAAATCTTATTTTATTTTTTTTTATAAAGTCCAAGAAATTTTATTTCGTTTGAAAATGTTTATCGTATTTTGAAATTAGATTTTTTATCGAATATTTATATTTAATGAAACGTAATTAGAAAATAAAATTTTATGATTTGAATTCTTTTACTATATTCTATAGTAATTTGTAAATTCAGCAAAAGTTCGCATGATTATAGGATAAAAAAGGACTGTTTTGGAAAAATAATTGCATTCTTTGAAAACTTATTTTATTCATTTATAAATATAAAACAAATATATAAAATTCTGTGGTGTAAGATATTTATTATTAAATTATCAAATCTCTAATACCACAGGAATATAAAGCAATTAAGAATCATAATTTGTTTTCTTTCAATTGAGCAGGCAACGAAAAACAATTTTGGGGCTTTTCTTGCTTAATCGGCAAAAATACTTTTTTTCTGATTAACTGACGCTCTATTTGACTTTTACCAGTGTAAAATAATTTTATTTCATTATTTTAAATTAACTTAATGCAAATAACAGTTATACCTTCAATTTCTACGGCCATTTTCTTCTTCAATTCCTACTATTAGCTCACACTCTCCCTATATATTTATATCTTGTTCAAATTTCAAACATTAATAAAATACTTTTTATTCCACCACACAAGTTCAAATACATTTTTTTTTAAACTTGTAGGGGATGACACTGGATGTTAATACAATTTTTTGAAATATTAATTCATTCATTAATTTTAGTTTTTTAGAATTAAGTTGTCTGTATCTACCAATAGATGGCGCCAGATGTAAGAGGAAAATTTCAACTTTATTTATAAACTTTAGTTTGGTTTGTCGCTCTACGGTTATCTTATGCACACTTTAGGCTAAACAGACAGGGACCTACAATTTAAAGTGCATTCCGAGACACTACAAACACTCATGGTACCGCCGGGTCTCGAACCCGAAACGTGTGGTACTGAGCGCCAGAGCGCTAGCCACTCGGCCATTCAGGCCCCTTATTTATGAAGGACTTTCTGCAATATAGTGAAAAAAATTGGAATTGTCGTAAAAAAAATTTTGTTATATGATTTCTGATTAAATCCGACTTTCACCAGTGTAAAATAATTGCAAAATAATTGTAATTCATGATTTTAATTACCTTAATGCAAATAATAATGATACCTCCAGTTTCTACAACCATTTTCTTTTCTTGATAAAAGAACAAAAATTCCAAGGGCTTCCTATTGAAACGATGGCATAAATTCCCTTGATATATTTTTGCATACCAAGCAAATGAAGTATAAAATTTCACTGGAAGAATTTCGCAATTATTCTCCTAGGAAAATATCTTTTCGGTATTGGTTTCTTGTTGTTGTTTATAAGTTTATACGGCCTAAGAGCTCCACTTTCATCGCTCAAGCTGGCACCCGTTAAAAAATGCCTTAAAATATACTTTTAAGCGAAAATAAGTTATTTTCAGCTATTATTTTTACTCCTGGTTTTTATGACTTTTGTTCAGAAGAAAAAGTCTCCTCCAAATGAATTTGGTGATTCTCGTAAGAAAATTGGTTTATTATGCCTCGAAGGTGTTTTTTCTTTTTTATTGTGATTATTTTTTATTTATTTATCAAACAACTTTTTTTTTGTAGATAACTAATATTTATCTGCGAGATGCTCAATAGGTTTAACCTGGGCAAAAAAAATTCTGAAAGTGCTTCAGGGCTCTATTTAACTTTTAAATAATTGCGCTCTATTATACACAAATGGGAAAAGCTAATCTACTTATCAGTCCATTATATAGCAATAATCTTTTCTTGCTTCTAAAATTTGTCAAAGCAAAAAATGTTCGCAACATTAAAAACTTAGATTGTTACAAAGAATAATACCATCGCATTTTAAAGTGAAATGATATGTATTAAAATAAAAAGAGAGTCCAAGGGATTTTATATTTCGTTTGAAAACGTTTATGGTATTTTGAAATTAAATTTTTATCGAATCTTTATATCTAAGGAAACTAACTTAGAAAATAAACTTTTATGATTACTAATTTATAAAATTCAGCAAAAGTTCGAATAATTATAGAAGAAGTAACATAAAAAAAAAAATTTTTTAAGTCAATTAATACTTTTTTTTCCGCAATATTGTAGAAAGTCCTTTATAAATAATTCTCATTTAATTTTTTTAAGTTTATTTGGCGCCATCTATTGGTAGATATATACAACTTAAATCTAAAAAAACTAAAATTAATTAATTAAATTTAATGAAATAATTAATATTTTAAAAAACTGTATTAACATGAAGTGTCATACACTACAAGTTTCAAAAAAATGTATTTGAACTTGAGTGGATGAATAAAAAGTATTTTATGAACGATTGAAAATTTGAACAATATACATATAGGGAGAGTGTGAGCTAATAGAAGGAATTGAATGAAAATATATTATTTTAGAAAAATAGTTATACTGATGGAAAACTTAATTAAAAATAGTATTAGAATAATTCATTAAAATACATTTGTCTCTACATTAAAAAAAATGTTTAATTATTTAAAAAATGGAATCCCTTTGCCACGTAGGAACTTGCTACTCAAATTTTAATATAACTTCTGTTTAATAGGAAAAGATCTACAATGTTTGAAAAATAATAGTTATATTAAAAATATTAATATTTATTAGTTTTATGTTCAATGTTTATTAGTTTAGTGTTTATTATCTTCTATATATTTATATATTAAGTAAAACATATATACTTTTTTTAAATTTAATGCATTTTAATAGAAAAATAAACATCTCACAGAAGAATGTTTGTTAAATTAATAATACAATAATTCAATTACACGTTTTGGATAATTATTAAAATATATCCAATGATTTAAATTAACCTCATACTTATTATCTATAGATAAATATCATCAAATATTTCATATTATCAGATAGGCTACGAATAATTTCTGAAAATTTCTGCAATAATTAACCTAGAATAGAGTTAGATAATTAACCTAAAATAGTTAATTTTGTTTTTCGAGTTCGATTAATCATATTACTATACTGGTATTCATAATGTTATTTTATTTATAATATGAAACTTTCTATTTTTTTTTTTTAAATATAGAAAAATTTAATATTTAAACAAAAAATGCTTTTTTTTTTTTTAGTGATTGACACGTTTATTAACTACAGTATTGAAAGTATGAATACAAAGTTCTGTATCGATTCTTTATAATATAATATTACAGATATTTTGATTTTGAAATAACTAATTTTAAAACTGAATAACACAAAAGTATTAGATATTAAATATTTAGTTTTGCAATACAAATCAATAACAAAAAAAAAAATGCAAAAATAACTTATTAACCCGAGCAATACTCCGTTAAAATATTGTTTGTTTGTTTTAAATTTTTCTTTATTTGAATTTGCAGTAAACATACATATGGTTTACTAAATTTAATATAAGTCATTATTGTTTCGTTAACTTTGCAAAACTGGAAACAAGTCCGGTTAAAAAAATACTGAAAATGTAGAAACAATTAATGGTAAATAAGTAAAAATGTGTACATAGCATTAAAAATACAATTTTAAGCTACAAAATGCAAAACTGTTAACAATCCTCTTTTTTAAAACTCTATTAACTATAAATTATGATTTGTTTTGAAAAGGTTTCAGTTCAGTAAGTGAACCTTTTTTTTTATCCGTTGGCCCTTATATTTTTTAATGATCACTTCTCAAATCTAATGCAAAATAAAGGCTATATAAATCATTCCTATATTTTTTATGTATTTATTTTTTAATTTCTTTACATGAATTTGTTTTAAACGTATAAGTACTTAATTATTAAAAACAGATTACTTTATAAAACCAAAATATATGTATAAAACAATTATGTGATTCCGTGATATATAAAACATTAAATAAACTATTCACTCTTGTTTTATAGAAATTTAACTGGGAATTGCAGTTTTTTTTAAGACATTTGTATTAAACTACATTTTGAAAAACAGTATTTCGAAATGTTTTTATCACATAATATAATTAATAGTATATCTTAACATAAATAATTTCTTAAAAGGTACTTATAATTATTATCATTTTAAATATCACATTAACATTAATTTACTAACTCAACAAACTTATAATCTTTAATTTATAACAAACACGCATTAACCTTAATTATTCGTGAAAAGCGGTCGTGAATCACCCTCATGTAAAAGAAGCAATTTGCCAGTAACCATTGCTAACAAGACATCTTATTTCAACTACTTTATTTATAATTCATACTCAAAACATTTTTCTCTTTACTTTTCTCTATTATCCAATCAAATTTATAATCCAGGAAACTATTATTTCTATGAACGTCATGTTGAATATTATGAGTGTGGGGACGATATAATTTACCAAAAGGGTGTGGTGAAAATATGTCATTATGGCACGCATATATTTATCCACACTGACTTGACATAAAAGCTTTGGTTTAAATTTAAACATCTTACTTAAAAGAACATTTTCCTAACTCGAATTCATATCTCGCTTTGCAGTTTCTGACTCTTGAGACATATTTTATAAAAGAAAATCCAACCACGAGAAAGTTGGAGCAACCTTGGCAATAGCTCAAGATTTATTTACTGCCGCTATCACCTCGCATTTGGGAACGCCAGAATTTCCGAGCTATAAATTAATTATATTTTATGCCTCGTTCTCTGGGCTTTCATCAATTATTTCTTTTGCTTTATTTTCTATCAGCCACAACACACTTTGGAACCATCTTTTGTTTAATTGACAAATATTTTATCTGAGCTTTGTGATATTATTGATCTTTACGGCAAGCCATTAAACACATTGCCTGTGAGCATTACACTGATATTTTTATAGATGTTTGGGTCTGTTAGATATTTGCAATATCCGGATTGGTCTTTGTTAGTATGTATAGTGTAATGGAGGAGATACATTTGTGTAAGTGAATTGGGAAATGAATATTAATGTATAAAAGAGTATTTGGTTATCCAGAATCACGTTTTTATCTATAAATAACGAAAATTTATAAGTGTATGCAAGGTATTTACAAATGTATCTCATGAACAACTTTTGTTTTAAAATTATTCAAATTTGTTTATGGATTTAAAATTGAAAATTCATTACCTGTAGTGATCTGAATATTGAAATATTCTTATAAGGGAAATCCTTAATTAGTTCTTTATAAGATCGTTACAACATCGATGCATTATTTTTATTAGCTTTACTTCGAGTGAATGCCAAACATTAAAACCATATATATTAGAATTTTGTAAAAGTAATGATATTAAGATATCATTAATAAATAATGTATGAAATTTATATTTCTTAAGGACATTTATATGAAACTACATTTTGAAAAACAGTTCTAATTTTTTTTTTTTTATCGCATAATATAATTAATCATATAGCCTAGCATAAATAATTTCTTAAAGGTACTTACAACTATTATCATTTTAAATTCCACATTAACATTCATTTACTAACTCAACAAATTTATAATCCTTAATTTACAACAAACATGCAATAACCTTAATTATTCGTGAAAAGTGGTCGTAAGTCACCCTCATGAAAAAGAAGCAATTTGCCAGTAGCCTTTGCTAACAGTCTTATTTCAACTACTTTATTTATAATTCATACTCAAAACTTGCTTCTTTTTACTTTTCTTTATTAACCAATCATATTTATAATCTAGGAAACCATTATTTCCATGAACGTCATGTTGAATATTATGAGTGTGGGGACGATATAATTTACCAAAAGGGTGTGGTGAAAATATGTCACCACGGCACGCATATATTTAGTCACTGCGACATGACATACGTGTAAAAGCTTAGTTTAAATTTAAACATCTTACTTAAAAGAACATTTGGCTAACTCGAATTCATATCTCGCTTTGCAGTTTCTGACTCTTGAAGCATATTTTATAAAAGAAAATCCAACCACGAGAAAGTTGGAACAACCCTGGTAATAACTCAAGATTTATTTACTGCCGCTATCACCTCGCATTTGGGAGGGGGCAGAATTTCCGAGCTATAGATTAATTGTATTTTACGCCTCGTTCTCTCTAGACTTTCAACATTTAGTTCTTTTTAGCTTTATTTTCTATCAGCCACAACACACTTTGGACCATCTTTGTTTATTGACAAATATTTTATATGAGCTTTGTGGTATTATTGATCTTTACTGCGAGCCATTAAGCACATTGCCTGCGAGCATTAACATTGATATTTTTATAGATGTTTGGGTCTGTTAGATATTTGTAATTTTCGGATTGGTCTTTGTTTGCATGTAGTGTAATGGACGAGATAAATTTGTGTAAGTGAATTGGGAAATGGATATTAATATATAAAGGAGTGCTTGGTTGATCACATTTTCAATGAAGATTTTCTATCTATAAATAATGAAAATTTATGTGTTATGCAAGGTATTTACAAATGTATCCAATGTAACATCCTTTGTTTTAAAATTATTAAAATTTGTTATACATTTAAAATGAAATATGCATTGCCTGTAATTATCTGAATATTGAAATATTCTTATAAATGAAATTCTTAATTAGTTCTTTATAAGATCATAGCAACATCGAGATATTTTTATAAGCTTTACTTAGAATGTCAAAAATTAAAAAATATAAATAACAGAATTTTATCGATGTATTAATATTAAGATTTCATTAATGAATATTGTATGAAATTTATATTTTTTAAAGACATTTATATTAAACTACATTTTGAGAAACAGTATTTCTAAATGTTTTATTACATAATATAATTAATAGTAGATAACATAAATAATGTCTTAAAGGTACTTATAATTATTATCATTTTAAATACCACACTAACATTAATTAACTAGCTCAGCATATTTATAATCCTTAATTTACAACAAACACGAATCAACCTTAATCATTCGTGAAAAGCGGTCGTAAATCACCCTCTTGAAAGAGAAACAGCAATTTGCCAGTAGGCATTGCTAACAAGACATCTTATTTCAACTGCTTTATTTATAATTTATACTCAAAACTTTCTTTTCTTTTTCACTTTGCTCTATTAACCAATCAAATTTATAATCTTCATATCTAGGAAACCATTATTTCTATGAACGTCATGTTGAATATTATGAGTGTAGTGACGATATAATTTACCAAAAGGGTGTGGTGAAAATATGTCACCTCGGCACGCATATATTTATCCACAGTGACTTGACATAAAAAACTGTGGTTTAAATTTAAACATCTTACTTAAAAGAACATTTTCCTAACTCGAATTCATATCTCGCTTTGCAGTTTCTGACTGTTGAGATATATTTTATAAAAGAAAATCCAACGACGAGAAAGTTGGAATAACCCTGGCAATAACTCAAGATTTATTTACAGCCGCTATCACCTCGCATTTGGGAGGGGGCAGAATTTCCGAGCTATAAATTAATTGTATTTTATGCCTCGTTCTCTGGGCTTTCATCAATTATTTCTTTTTGCTTTATTTTCTATCAGCCGCAACACACTTTGGAACCATCTTTGTTTAATTGACAAATATTTTATCTGAGCTTTGTGATATTATTGATCTTCACTGCAAGCCATTAAACACATTGTCTGCGAGCATTACATTGATATTTTTATAGATCTTTGGGCCTGTTAGATATTTGCAATATCCGGATTGGTCTTTGTTAGTATGTAGTGTAATGGAGGAGATAAATTTGTGTAAGTGAATTGGGAAATGAATATTAATGTATAAATTAGTACTTGGTTATCCAAGATCACATATTCAATAAAGATTTTCTTTCCATAAATAATGAAAATTTAGAAGTGTGTTATGTGAGGTATTTACAAATGTATCTAAATGCATCTAATGTATCCAAGGTATCTAATGTAACAACTTTTGCTTTCAAAATAGTCAAATTTGTTACTCTTTTAAAATGGAATATCCATCGCCTGTAGTTATCTGAATATTGAAATATTTTTATAAGGGGAATTCTTAATTAGTTCTTTATAAGATCATAACAACCGCGAGACATTATTTTTATTACCTTACTTAGAGTGAATGTAAAACAATAAAAAATTACTTGCATTAGAATTTTGTGAATGTAATAATATTAAGATTGTTAATTAATAATGCATAAAACATATTTTTATATAAAATGGTTTAATATGCTATATATATTTTATCATAAATTTAATATAAGTTTTGTGAATATACGCTATTATTATATATAACTTGAATGTCATTCATGTTTAAAGGTATACTAAACATGTTAGAAATGTTTTAAGCTTGAGATTTGGTTAAGATAAAAGCTTGGTTTAAATTTAAACATCTTATTTAAAAGAACATTTTCCTAACTCGAATTCATATCTCGCTTTGCAGTTTGACCTCTGAGGCATATTTTATAAAAGAAAATCCAACCACGAGAAAGTTGGAATAACCCTGGCAATAACTCAAGATTTATTTACTGCCGCTATCACCTCGCATTTGAGGGGGCCAGAATTTCCGAGATATAAATTAATTGTATTTTTTGCCTCGTTCTCTGGGCTTTCATCAATTACTTCTTTTGCTTTATGTTCTATCAGCCACAACACACTTTGGATCATCTTTGTTTAATAGACAAATATTTTATCTGAGCTTTTGTGATATTATTGATCTTCACTGCAAGCCATTAAACACATTGCCTGTGAGCATTACATTGATATTTTTATAGATGTTTGGGTCTGTTAGATATTTGCAATATCCGGATTGGTCTTTGATAGTATGTAGTGTAATGGACGAGATAAATTTGTTTAAATGAATTGGGAAATGAATATTAATGTACAAAGGATTACTTGATTATTCAGAATCCCATTTTCAACGAAGATGTTCTATCTATAAATAATGAAAATTTATAAGTGTGTTAGTCGAGGTATTTACAATGTAGCTAATGTAACAACTTTTATTTTAAAATTATTCAAATTTGTTATCGATTTAAAATGGAAAATCCATTGCCTGTAGTGATCTGAATAATGAAGTATTGTTAAAAGGGAAATCCTTAATTAGTTCTTTATAACAACCTCGAGACATTATTTTTATAAGCTTTACTTAGAATGTCAAAAAATTAAAAATATAAATAACAGAATTTTATCCATGTATTAATATTAATATTTCATTAATAAATAATGTATGTAATTAATATTTTTTAAAGACATTTATATTAAAATACATTTTGAAAACTGTATGTCTAAATGTTTTTATCACATAATATAATTAATAGTATATCGTAACAAAATAATTTCTTAAATGTACTTATAATTATTATCAATTTAAATTCCACATTAACATTAATTTCCTAACTCAACAAATTTATAATCCTTAATATACAACAAACATGCATTAACCTTCTTATTCGTGAAAAGTTGTCGTAAATTACCCTCTTCAAAAGTAGCAATTTTGCAGTAGCCATTGCTAACAAGACACCTTAATTCAACTACTTTATTTATAATTCATACTCAAAACTTTCTTTTTTTTTTTTTTACTTTTCTCTATTAAATAATCAAATTTATAATCTTCATATCTATTAAACCATTATTTCCATGAACGTCATGTTGAATATTATGAGTGAGATGACGATATAATTTACCAAAAGGATGTGATGAAAATATGTTACCATGACACGCATATATTTATCCACAATGACTTGACATAAAAGCTTTGGTTCAAATTTAAACAACTTACTTAAAAGAACATTTTCCTAACTCGAATTCATATCTCGCTTTGCAGTTTCTTACTGTTGAGACATATTTTATAAAAAGAAAACCCAACCACGAGAAAGTTGGAACAACCCTGGCAATAACTCAAGATTTATTTACTGCCGCTATCACCTCGCATTTGGGAGGGAGCAGAATTTCCGAGCTATAAATTAATTGTATTTTATGCCTCGTTCTCTGGGCTTTCATCAATTATTTCTTTTGCTTTATATTCTATCAGCCACAACACACTTTGGAACCATCTTTGTTTAATTGACAAATATTTTATCTGATCTGTGATATTATTGATCTTTACTGCAAGCCATTAAACACATTGACTGTGAGCATTAACATTGATATTTTTATAGATGTTTGGGTCTGTTGATATTTGTAATATCCGGCTTGGTCTTTGTTAGTATGTAGTGTAATGGACGATATAAATTTGTTTAAGTGAATTCGGAAATGAATATTAATGTTTAAAGTTCTTGGTTATCCAGAATCATATTTTCAATGAAGATTTTCTATCTATAAGTAATGAAATTTTATAAGTGTTTTATGGAATGTATTTAGAAATGTATCTAAATGTATATAAATGCAACTAATGTATCTAATGTAACAATTTTTGTTTTAAAATTATTCAAATTGGTTACCATTTAAAATGGAAAATCCATTGCCTGTGGTGATCTGAATATTGAAATATTCTTAAAGAAATAATTATGGATTTCCTTTACAAGATCATAAAAACCTCGCGACATTATTTTTATAAGCTTTACTTAGAATGTCAAAATTTCAAAAATATAAATAACAGAATTTTATCTATGTATTAATATTAAGATTTCATTAATAAATAATGTATGAAATTTATATATTTTAAAAAGACATTTATATGAAACTACATTTTGTAAAACAGTATTTCTAAATGTTTTTTATCATATAGTATAATCAATCGTAGACCTCAACATAAATAATTTCTTAAAGTTACTTATAATTATTATCATTTTAAATTCCACATTAACGATAATTCACTAACTCAACAAACTTATCCTTAATTTACAACGAACCGGCATTAACCTTAATTATTTGTGAAAAGCGGTCGTAAATCACCCGCATGAAAAGAAGCAATTTGCCAGTAGTCATTGCTAACAAGACATCTTATTTTAACAACTTTATTAATAATTCATACTCAAAACTTTTATTTCTTTACTTTTCTCTACTAACCAATCAAATTTATAATTTTCATTTCTAGGAAACCATTATTTCCATGAACGTCATGTTGAACATTATGAGTGTGGTGACGATATAATTTACCAAAAGGGTGTGGTGAAAATATGTCACCATGGCACGCATATATTAATCCACAGCGACTTGACATAAAAGCTTTGGTTTAAATTTAAACATCTTACTTAAAAGAACATTTTCCTAACTCGAATTCATATCTCGCTTTGAAGTTTCTGACTCTTGAGGCATATTTTATAAAAGAAAATACAACCACGAGAAAGTTGGAACAACCCTGACAATAACTCAAGATTTATTTACTGCCGCTATCGCTTCGCATTTGGTGGGCCAGAATTTCCGAGCTATAAATTAATTGTATTTTATGCCTCGTTCTCTGAGTTTTCATCAATTACTTCTTTTGCTTTATGTTCTATCAGCCACAACACACTTTGGGCCATCTTTGTTTAATTGACAAATATTTTATCTGAGCTTTGTGATATTATTGATCTTCACTGCAAGCCATTAAACACACTGCCTGTTAGCATTAACATTAATATTTTTATAGATGTTTGGGTCTGTTAGATATTGCAATATCCGGATTGGTCTTTGTTTGTATATAGTGTAATGGGACGATATAAATTTGTGTAAATGAATTAGGAAATGAATATTAATGTGTAAAGGAGTACTTGGTTATCCAGAATCACATTTTCAAGAAAAGTTTCTATCTATAAATAATGAAAATTTATAAGTGTGTTATTCGAGATATTTATAAATGTATCTAATGTAACAACATTTCTTTTTTAAAATTATTCAAATTTGTTATGGATTTAAAATGGAAAATCCATTGCCTCTAGTGATTTGAGTATTGAAATATTCTTATAAGAAAAATCCTTAATTAGTTCTCTATAAGATCATAACAACCTCGATACATTATTTTTATTATCTTTACTTAGAGTGAAGGCAAAACATTAACTATTTCTATCAAAATTTTGTGAATGTAATAATTTCATTAATAAATAATGTATAAAATTTATATTTTTATTTAAATTGATTAATGTGATATATTTTTTTTCATAAATTTATTATACGTTTTTTGGGAAGTACTGTATTATATTTAATTTAGATGTGATCCTTACCAAAAAAATATTTAAACATGTTAGAAATTTGGTAAATTAAATTTTCAAAAAAAAAAATTTGTGTGCAAATATTTAAAACACAACAAAGTTTCAATAATGAATTAAAAATATAATTGAAATGTTTACGAAAAATAGTCAATTATTCAAAATTGTTTTTAAAGATGGAAAAAAATGGGTTGTAAAAATTTATATACTAATTAGTTTGAGTTTTATAGAAATATTTTATATTTTTACATGCATTGAAATTAATTATTCATTTTGGATTAGTTAACATTCTAAAACACTATTCACAAGCCTAAAATATGTTTCATCGTTTTATTAAAATACAACAATTACGATTTTAATTATATATTTTATGTTTTAATACGAGTCCGTATTAAATATCTATCTTAAAAATAAATTCTTTTTAACTTATATGCTTATCCAAATTAAAAGTAATTATTTGAAAACGTTCTGGTACCAGCACTGATTTTTTTTAAAAATATTTAATAGAAATATTTCTAATAATAATTATGTAATTATTTAAAAATATACAGGGTGATTATAATTAAACTCAAAATGCTGTAAAAAAAGAACCACTCGAAGAAGATATTTGAAGAAAGGGAAGCGGTATGACATCAAAAAAAGTTCCCCTGATTTTTCCCATTCAATTTGGTATTACCTTTCCGTGGTGGATGGGCTTTCCACTAACAGTGTCTGCTGAGACAACTGTTGATTGAATTGGAAGACATTTATTTTCCGTCAAAAACCAAAACAATCAAGAACATTGAACACTAGAGTTGCACATTAAACCAACTGGTTTTCAATGTGCTTGACTGTTTCAACTTTTGACGGAAAAAAGGACTACGTTGACTAAATGGAAAAAAATGCCAAATGCATTGTAATTTTGATTCGAAATATCACTGGCAGCCGAATTCTCTTTCTTTATGACCCTTTCAGGGCCATCTATTAATACAGTTTGAACTTTTTCTGACTCCTATCATTTCCCCCTTCTTCAAAATCTTCTTCAAATTTGAACTCATTGTTCTTTACAATAAGTTCTTTCTTTACAGTATTTTGAAAGTGGGACTTTTAAATACATAGTGATCATTTGAACATAAATGTTTAAAAATAGTCATATTCATTTTGTAAGAAAATATAACGTTATCTGATTTTGTGTAGATGTAAAATATAGTGTTAAATTCTCAGACCAGTTTGACAGTTTATATTAATGGTTATATTTAATTTGTTAAGTTGTCTTATAACTATACAATAATATACTAAGAATTGAATCACCTTTGAATTATATATGCTAAACCATTTTCAAATGTATCATGACCATATCACTACAAAACCCCCACCATAACGACACTGTCTTCTACTTCCAGAAGTTCCCGTTCCTGTGGAGGGAGTAGCAGGTGGTCGCCTGAACCTCCCCTGCGACATCACATCCCCCATCAGCGATGATGAGGTCTACTTGGTCCTGTGGTACAAGGACGAGGTGGCGACTCCCATTTACAGCCTAGACGCCCGGAGGGGTCCTCTAGGGCAGGCCAGGCACGCCACCAACGAGCCACTCACGGGAAGGGCCTACTTCAGTTCCATCCCCCAGCCGGCAGTTCTGCAGATTGATAAGGTGTCCTTGGAGGATGAAGGATTATATCGATGCAGAGTGGATTTCAGGAAGGCCAGGACACAGCATTCTGCACTCATCGTTTCCATTGCCGGTGAGTACCTCAGTGCTGATGTTGTTGTTTATGGTCGTTTGGTAGATGTGCTGAATACTTTTGGAAACCATTCTCTGAATCTGCTACCGAACAATAACCGTGTCCTTATTTTATGGTTCAAGATTTATCACGAATGGAATTTTTAGTGTCAAAGCATATAAAAAAGAAAATATTTTCATGCTTTGACACTAATTCCATTTTCTTACTCATACATTGCCTTCCATTTTCTTACTCATACATTTTTAAATAAAAAAACATTAGCCTTTATTTGTTTATTTTAGTTAATATACATAAATGTTTGTAAGTTACGTGTTTAGAATGTATAAAACGCATAAATCATATGTGAAACATGTCATTTGTGCATATATAGCGCAAAATATATAGTGCATAGTGAGGGTTATATATATGCAAAATAAAACAATGGACGATGTTTTATTTACATAATGTTTTGTTATACATAAAATAAAACTATTTTGTATTTGAATATAGACAACTCTCATACTGTTAATCGAAAACATTACTACACTGAACATCAAAAGCAAAGAATGTTGAAAGAGTTTCAAATAATTTTACAGAAAACCCGTTTCATACACGCTTCATAGCCAAAAATTTGTAATTATTAGTTAGAATGTATCAGGAATCAAATGTTTAGAAATAAAAATATATTAGAAATAGATAAAAAGTTCGGGGTTAAGAACATTCTGAAAATATAGATAAGAGAAACCAAATTACTGAAATTGATACCCGGAGAACCATCCAGAAAGTTCTCATGACCCCATAGCCTACCTGCTTTTATATTGATATGCTCGTAAACTGCATGTACTGCCTGTCTTTTAAAAGCAATGGCCAAAGTCAAAATTCGTTGAGTAAAATTAAAGTGTGCATTGGAAACTGCACTTGGTAAAAAGGATATTATTTTCCTGTGACATCGATCACCAAAGCACACATACGGATCAATACTTCTGACATCGAGCACAATAATAAGAAAAAGTAAGCAATCATAAACGAGGAAGCATAACATAAATGACAAGATTGAATTTTCATTATAAATAGATAATTTTATAACATATAATTTAAGTAGTATACAAAAATAATTAGCAAATATGTAAATTTAATAAATGGAAAAAAACGTTACTCGTTAATATATTTTAAACTATGTCTCAATGATTAGAGATGAAATAAAAAGTATGAAAAAAAAAAATAGAAAAACAATTATCTCTAGTTCTCGGAGGAACTCCTCAACAGTCACATTTCCATTAGGTTTGTGAGAGACTATCTCTCCAGAGATAAATTTTACATTTCTTACATAATTTTCCAAGAGCAATAAAACTTAATATGCTAAAATAGGTGTAAGTATGTTATTATAAATAGTTCCCAGGATACAAACTGTATTCATGAAGATCCCTCTGAACAGAATTGTCGATGTTTTTACACATTTTCATGGATAAATATGAAACAATTCAAATACTCCGGCATTCAAAATAACAATAAGGTTAGTAACTAGTGAAAGCTGCATTTGTATTATTCAATGTGCAATTTGTATGCGTCCCTCTTATAAGATAGTAACTCACTGAAAATATAAATTTATTCAGGACATAATACTTTGACAATCCTTCTGAGTCTAACACATTTAGATGAGCCGATGCTCAGGCAGTAATATATGCAGTTATATAAATGTAGCATTTGTAGAGCATTATATATGCTATATAATAATTATATTTATACAGCACTACAATTATATATATAATTGTAGTACTATACAAATGATGTACAATATATTACTGCCTGTATTGTTTCAGCATCATCTTATCTACATGTGCTAGGCTCAAAATAACTGTCAGAGTATGTCCTAAAATTTAAAATAAATAATAAAATATAAGATGCATCTTTATGTATTTGGTGGAATAAAATTTGCATCTTTAGTTAGTTACTATCTTATAAGAGGGATACATACAAATTACACATTGAATAATATTATATATTTTATAATAGTTATATATATTAATATGTCATTAAAAGTTATCACCAAAATGCCTCATTGCGCAATTTGAATATAGCCCCTCTTGCACGAGAACATCTCGTTTTGTAAGTTCATTTCGCAAAGCTATTTAAACAACGAGTTCAGGTTTAAATTCCATAATTCTCTGAAACCACCCCCTTCGGATTCCAGAGAGTACACTGATACTTTAAATTACGGCTCTACAACATGCTATCGGGGGATAAAAATCACTTTTCTTGATCACCAACACTCTGAAAGCGGTGATTTAAAATGCGCTGTGCAAACTCGCTTCTTTGAATTGGGGGTGTTGGGTTAGGCATTAAAATACCCTTAAACTGATAAGCCGACATTACACTGGGGAGAGGAAAAGAACTGAGAGGATTAAATTGTGTCACCCCCCCCATCTCCCCAAACCCCTTACGTGATGAAGTGATACAGAATCACAGTTTAAGGAAAAATGTATTTAATTCTTCATCCAAAAACAGAATTTCGCATTCGACTGGGAATCATCAGTTTTTATTCAATTTAATTGAGAAAAAGTTTTATTCTAGGGAATTAAATTTTTTTAAAAATAAGTCCAAGTCGGCAATTTTCTTACTTTAAGCGGATTTATTTTAGTTGGTATTTCAACCAAATGATGCGATTATAAATACCGTAAAATACCCTCTAATAAATCATTCTTAAGACGTATACAATTTTTCTTCTTCTTAAAACGAAAGCAATAGGAAGACATCAGCTTCTTTTAAAGAAACTTATAAATTTTACGGTGTTTGATCTTTGATCATGTCTGTTAATATTTTTCTGTCAAAACTAAAAAGAATTGACGAAATATATTAACAACTATCATTTTCAGAATTATATATATTTATTAATGTAAATAATGAGGCATACGGATTAATTTTTTTTTAATGTTTTTGATGTGTAGTGTATTTTTCGTTTTTAAATTAATTGCAACTTTAATAATCCCGAATTATTAAATACTAGAAATATAATGGGTAATTTGTATGTATCCCACTTACATGATAGCAACTAACTGCAGTTGTAAATTGTATTTGACAATTCTTTTGAGTTTTACACATTTAAAAGGGTGGATTCTAAAGCAATACATATAGTAATATATTAAGTAGCATTTGTATTGAACTACAGTTATATATATTATTTAATAATTATGTAATATTAGTGTTCAAATATGAAAACAAAAAGTTATTACCAAATATTTAACTGCCCAATTTGTATATAACCACTTTTCCAGAGAACATCTCGTTTTGCAGGTTCATTTCGTAAAGCTATTTAAAGCAACGAGTAAAAACGTTCAACGAGTTATTTAAATTCCATAATTCTCTCAAACCACCCCCTTCGGATTCCAGAGTGATGCACTGATACTTCGAATAACGGCTGCACAACATGCCATCGAGGGGATAAAAATCACTTTTCTTGATCACCAACACTCTGAAAGCGGTGATTTAAAATGCGCCGTGCAAACTTGCTTCTTTGAATGGGGGTGTCGGAGAAAGCATTAAAATACCCTTAAACTGATAAGCCGACATTACACTGGGGAGAGGAAAGAACTCAGGATTAAATTGTGTTAACCCCTTCCCCTCCCACGTGATGAAGTGATGCAGAATCACAGTTTAAGGGGGAAATAGATTTAATTCTTCATCCAGAAACAGAATTTCGCATCCGACTGGGAATCATCAGTTTTTATTCAATTTAATTGAGAAAAAGTTTTATTCTGCGAATTAAATTTTAGAAAAATAAATAAATAAGTCCAAGGCGACAATTTTCTTACTTATGCGGATTTATTTTATTTGGTATTTAATCCAAATGATGCGATTATAAATAAGATAAAATACCCTCTAATAAATCATTTTTAAGACGTATACAATTTTTCTTCTTCTAACAAAAGGAACCAATATGGAAACATCAATTTCTTTTTAAAGAAACTAATAAATAGAGACAGAAATGATCAAGCACAGTAAGATTTATCTGTTAAAATTAAAAAGAATTGCCAAAATGTGTTACTAATTATCATTTTTAGAATTATTTATGTTTATTTATATACATTTAATATAAATAATTAGGCATATGTATTATTTTTTTTAAATATTCTTGATGTGTAGTGCATTTTTCGTCATTAAATTAACTGCAATTTTAATATTCCCTAATTATTAAATACTTGAAATATAATGTGTAATTTGTATATATCTCTCTGGCAGGACAGCAAGTAACTGACGATGTACATTGTATTAAGGACTACATAATTAACAATTCTTTCGAGTCTCACAGATTTAAATGAGTTGATAGTAAAACAATACATGTAGTAATATATTAAGTAGCATTTGTATATCATACACATACACACACACACACACACACACACACACACAATAATTATATAATATTAGTATACTAAAAGCCATTAAAAGTTATTACCAAATGTTTCATTGCGCAATTTGTATACACCCCCTCTTGCATGAGAACATCTCGTTTTGCAGGTGCATTTCGTAAAGCTATTTAAGCAACGAGTTCAGGTTTAAATTTCATAATTCTCTGAAACCATCCCCTTCGGACTCCAGAAATGTGCACTGATACTTGGAATTACGGCTGCAACATGTTATCGGGGGGATAAAAATCACTTTTCTTGATCACCAACACTCTCTGAAAGCGGTGATTTAAAATGCGCCTTGCAAACTCGCTTCTTGGAATGGTTGGTGTTGGATAGAGCATTAAAATACCCTTAAACTGATAAGCAGACATTACACTGGGGAGAGGAAAGAACTGAGAGGATTAAATTGTGTTACACCCCCATCCTCCCATGTGATGAAGTGATGCAGAATCACAGCTTAAGGGAAATATATTTAATTCTTCACCCAGAAATAGAATTTCGCATCCGACTTGGAATCATCAGTTTTTTTTCATTTAATTGACAAAAAAGTTTTATTCTGGGGAATTAAATTTTTAACAAAAAATAAGTTCAAGACGAGAATTTCCTCACTTTAAGCGGATTTATTTTATTTGGTATTTCAACCAAATGATGCGATTATAAATACCATAAAATACCCCCCAATAAATCATCCTTATGACGTATACAATTTTTCTTTTTTTTGAAACGGAACCAATATGAAGACATCAGCTTCTTTTTAAAGAAACTAATAAATTTTACAGTGTTTGAGCATTTCTGTTAATATTTTTCTATCAAAACTGAAACGAATTAGCAAAATATATTACTAATTATCCCTTTTAGAATTATATATGTTTATTTATATACATTTAATATAAATAATTAGTCATACGGATGAATTCATTAATTTTTTAAAATATTATTCTTGCGTAGTGTATTTTTCGTTTTTAAATTAATTCTACTTTAATTTTCCTAATTATTAAATACTTAAAATGATGCGATTATAAATACCCTCTAAAAATCATTAAGATCATAATCAATTTTTCTTCTTAAAAAGGAACCAATATGAAGACAAGAACTCCTTTTCATTTTTGGGACTCGGCATTATAGTAAAAATTATTATATATAATTTATTAATATTTTGATATTATTTATTATTATTTTGTTATTGCTTATTAGTATTTTGATATTATTTATTTTGCTATTATTTATAGTAACATTTTTTACACATAATTAAATACAATGAATCATAAAAACTTAATGTGAACCCAAATTAATTTCTTTCACATAATTTTCAATACACTGAAAAGACTCAAAAATCAAACTAATAAATTTACTGTGTTCGATCATTTCTGCTATTATTTTTCAGTCAAAACTAAAAAGAATTGACAAAATGTATTACTAACTATCATTTTTTAGAATTGTATATATATATTTATTTACATACATTCAATATAAATAATTACTCATACGAATTGCATTATTATTTTTTTAAATATATTCTTGATGTGTAATGTATTTTCCGTCTTTAAATTAATTACAATTTTAATATTCCCCTAATGATTAAATACTTAAAATATATTTCCAAGACCATTTCTAAATAAAAACCTTTTATTAATGAAATCCAAATATATTTGGAAAAAAAAAAAAAAAAAAAAAACTGAAAACAATAAAATTATTTATAATATAGAAATATTTAGTTTTAAAATTTAAAATGTTTCAGTTTATGAAACAGTATTGTTCAATAAATCATTTACACGATTTTTTTCTCTTTAATTTTATACAAAAATTAGGACTAATATTTGACAATTCTTTTGAGTTTCACATAATTAAATAAGATACTAAATCAATACAGGTAGAAATATATTATGTAGCATTTTCATAGAACCGCAGTCATATAATTATCTAATAATTATGTAATATTAGTATTCGAATATATCATTAAATGTTATTAGCAAATGTTTCAATTGTGCAATTTGTATACACCCCTCTAGCATGAGAACATCTCGTTTTGTAAGTTCATTTGGTAAAGCTATTTAAGTTAAAAAAAGTTATTTAAGTTTAACGAGTGCAAAGTGTTATTTAAGTTTCAAAGTATTTAAGTTTAAACCACCCCCGTGTGCAGGTTTAAATTCCAGAGATTCACTGAAACCACCCCCTTCGAATTAACCACCCCTGCACAACATGTTATCGGGGGGATAAAAATCACTTTTCTTGATCGCCAACACTCTCTGAAAACGGCGATTTAAAATGCGCCTTGCAAACTCACTTCTTGGAATGGTTGGTGTTGGGTAAAGCATTAAAACACCCTTAAACTGATAAGCCGACATTACACTGGGGAGAGAGGCAAGAACTGAGAGGATTAAATTGTGTTCAAGGCTATCTAAATAAAATCCTTTTATTAATGAATTCCAAATATATTTATAAAAATAAAATTGAAAATAATGATTACATTTATAATATAGAAATAATTATTTTTGAAATTTAAAAAGTTTAATCTTATGAAACATTTGAAATAAATAGTTTACAAGATTTTATTTCCTCTATTTTCAATTTTATACAAAAATTAATAAAACATTTACATCTTTCTCTCTATATACAAATGCGCATTAATTTTATTGTTTATTAAAATATTTTCAAGAATCAAGAATCAAAAAAATATTTTTTTTTTTTTTTAACTAATGATCAAATAAATATTAAATTAAGGATTACTTTAAAGCCATTTAACAAAGTTATTTGTTTCAATTGCAAATTGGGGTTTAAAATTTAAAAGAAATATATTTAAAAAATTGAAAAAATTATATTATTTAAATTACCCCTTTTTCAACACAAAATTAGGTGCAATTATGATAAAACCTTAATGACGTAATTCCAAATGAACTGCGCTCACATAATTTTAAATACACTGAAAAGAATGCAAATTATTAGTGACATTTGCCATGTAATAGCAAATATTGCGTTTTCCACTTTAGAAAGCAAAAGTTAAAATATGATTTATAAATTTAACGGCAAATGTTATTGTGGAAAATCATTAAGTACACCAGAATAAAACAAAGCTCAAATTCTTAAAAATATATAAAATAAATCTTATTTATATTCAAATTAGAAAATATCAGAGCTTCACCAAATTGAAAAATAATGTTATCTACTATTATATATAGTTAGAATGTATTGATTATCTATTGTTATTTATAATATTCCTGTCCTTAAAATTCATCCGTGAATCCAGCCTTATAATTTAATAGTTACCCAAATATAATAAATCATCGTGGGATTCAAATTTATTTAAGCATAATTCGTTTAACTCGTTTTTTCAGTTTAAAGAAGATTAATTAATTTTGATAAATTACATTGACAAGTATTAATTTTCGATGCTACATTAATCTGCATATCAACTCAATAAAGATCAACTAATCTTCAATCTACAAAATATTTATAAATTAATCATTATCGCAAAAATAACCATTGTAATTCAGTCTTTTGATTTGGAAAAAGAAATGACAACGTCTAAACGATATAAATTACATATGTATCACACTACCAAAATAATTTAGATGTACTGGACTTTTTTATACAATGCCAATACCAAAATATATAGAGCATTCAATATTGTAAGAATACTGTGAAATTACTGAAGCAAAAAAAGTCCATCTAATTTTAAAAACAATTAAATCTTTTAATTAAATTTAAATAAATATATGCAACAAATAATTAAAGTGAATGTAAACACGTAGACAATTTCAAAATTTTAACATGCATATCAAATATAATAATACACAATTGAAGCTTAAATGCATTAACGCAAAACTATTAGCCAGCCAAGGACAAAATGTTTAGAAAATTGTTTTACAGACAAATTATATTTTTATCAAAAGTTCTACCAATAATTATGGACACAAAAGTAATAAAGAGCTCTCATTGTTATCGAGGATATAGTAATTATAAAAAAGAAAAAAGATGATGTATATTAACTATTCACATTAAAATATTTTAAATATAATTTACTATGATTATTTTCGATACTATATTAAAGCATTATGTGATATGATCAATTTGAGTAAAACATCAAACACAGTCATTAAACTAATACATTAAAATTGTGTGATTTATCACAACACATGTGAAACTTTTGCTGAATTATCTTTAATTTCTCGATGCCTTGGCCACATATGTAGATAGTTAGTAATTATAATTATTAGAAAACCAATTACCATCAATAAAAAGAACAAAAAATTTAATAAATTATTCACTACCATTACCAAAAAGAAATATGCAAATATCTCTCAACAAGAAAAATACGAAAATTTGACTTGCCTGCACTATTGTATTGGTACACAATTGCAAGGCACAGAGAATTAGACACAACAACAACATGGTGCGCATTTAGGAATATGAAATAGCATAAAATAAGTATTTAAATTCTCAGTGTGGTTGGAATATAGGAACAAATCGTTAAGATATTTCATAAGAAAAATACCAGATATATTTAGTTTTAATAATTAATTCCCGGAATAATAATGAATAATTTTTGCCCTGAATGAACATCAGGCCACTTATAAATAACAATATAGCAGCTTATCCTCAGTGGCAGCAAATGTGGACATTTTTAGTCCATTTGTATTTTTTTAAATTCTATCAATATGAAATGAATAAATGGTAATGAAGCATGAAATTAAGGCATTTTTACGTACTATTAAAAAATTGGCAAGGACTACGTATTTATTTCGAGTCAACTCCAGATATTAAAATACAAAGCATAGGTTATACTAGTTGCAAATATTAATTCAAAGTAATATATAATTTAAGTGATTCTAATCAACAGAAAGATCTGCAATCCTCAATCCCTGTGGTAAAAAGGATCATTATCATCCCTTAACCAGACCATGAATGATCATTATGGTAAGCGCGATATGTGGTTCAGATATACCGCACAACAACTGAACAAAATCCACTTCTAGCAGACCAAAATTTTTATCCTTTCTCTCCTACAGCAACTAAAAAAAGATATAAATAATTTCAACAACTAAAAATCACAAGATAACAAAAATAATAATAAGACCCAACGTCATAGTGATTTTCTATTAAATGAACTGAGGTATTCCAGTTATAGAAATTTAAAGCATGGATTATAGTTATAAATATTATTTCAAAGTAATATATAGTTTGCGTGATTCTAATCAACAGAAAGATCATCAATCCTCTATCCCTGTGGTAAAAAGGATCATTATCATCCCTTAATCAGATCATGAATGATCATTACGGTAAACGTGATATGTGGTTCGGATATACCATACAACAACCGAACAAAATCCAATTGTGGCAGACCAAAATTTCATCCTCTTCCTCCAACAACAAATAAAAAAATCGTAAGATAACCAAAAAATAATAAAATCCAACATCCCAGCGATTTTCCCATTAACTGAACTGAGCTTTTTCATTCTATGAAACTGGACAAATAATGTCGGCAGAAAACGACAATCGATATCCCTGGGACACCCGTGTGAATATTGGAAAAAGGGGTCTTCATATAGATTTTAAGGCTTATGCCAGATCGGCGAAATATCTTCAAACAGTACGCTCTTTAGTTTAATTAGAAACACAGCGTATAGAGAATCTGCAGCTCGAATCTACGATCTCAACCCTGCGAACCAATAATCAATTTATTCCGCAGTAACATGATTTACTGTGGGGGTACTGCCTAAAAATAATAGTTCATGTGTTTAAATTTCAGAAGTTTCTTTTTGAATGCTAAATGTGATTGGTTTTCAGAGTTGTGGGGAAAGCACGGATTCTTAATCACTGGTTGTTGTGAATTAGGGAGTAGATGATACTTAGTAATTGGGAAGTGAACCCCATTTGGATAATTTGAAGAAACTTCAATTTTCGCATTTTAGTGCATGCATATGAAGAAGCTCGTTTAAGTTTAAAAGAAAGGGTTAAATTTGATAATTTAACTTTCACACATTCTACAAAGTGTCAAAAATTGACACTGAGGATTAGAGACATCAACGTGGTGTAGTAGTTACGAATATGAAAATAGCTTAAAAATATTTCAATTCTCAGTGTTTTTCGATTATATGAACAAATCGTTTCTATATTTGAGAATAATATCAGATATATTTAGTATTAATATTTAATTCCCGAAATAATAATGAATCATTTTTGCCCTGAATGTAGAAAATCAGTTCATTTAAAAATTACTATTAAACCTCTCTAAATGTGAACGTTATAGTTTTTTAGTACTTTCTATTGTTGCTTTTTTTAATTCTTAAAACTATAAATTGAATAAATCGTTATAAAACAAGAAATTAAATGATTTTTAACTTACTACAAAAAAAAAAAAAAAAAAATTCCCCTGAGTGGTCAAGCACCATGTATTTATTTGGAATCAATTCCACGTATAGAAATTTAATACAAGTAATATATATGATTTGCGTGATTCTAATCAACAGAATATCATCAATCCCACATCCATGTGGTAGAAAGGATCATTATGTCTCAACCCCCTTGATTTCATCACATTATCATCCCTTAACCAGACCATGAATGAACATTATGGTAAACGCGATATGCTGGTTCAGATACACCACAGAACAACCGAACAAAAATCCAATTCTGAAAGACCAAACATTTTATCCTTTCTCTCCAACAGCAATTACAAAAAAACCCTAAAACCATAAGATAACCAAAAAATAATAAACCAAACATCCCAGCGATTTTCCCATTAACTGAACTGAGCTTTTTCATTCTGTGAAACTGGGTAAATAATGTCGGTAGCACACGACAATCGATATCCCTGGGACACCCGTGTGAATATTGGAAAAAAGGGGTTACATATATATTTTTAAGGCTTATGGCAGAACGGCGAAATATCTTCAAACAGTACGCTCTTTAGTTTTAATTGGAAACACAGCGTATAGAGAATCTGCAGCTCGAATCTACGATCTCAAAACCTTGCGAACCAATAATCAATTTATTTCGCAGTAACCTGATTTATGAGGGTGGACTGCCCAAAAAGAATAGTTTATGTGTTTAAATTTCAGAATAATATTTCTTTTTGAATGATAAATGCGATCGGTTTTTCAGAGTTATGGGGAAAGTACGGAATCTTAATCACTGGTCGTCGTGAATTAGGGTGTAAATGATAGTTAGTAATTGGGAAGTGAACCCCATTTGGATAATTTGGAGAAACTTCAATTTTCTCGTTTAAGTGCGTGATTATGAAGAAGCTTGCTTAAGTTTAACAGAAAGGGTTCGATTTGAGAATTTATATTTCGTAATTTTGGCAAATTTAACACTTCCTGCAAAGTTCAAAAAGTAGACACTGAGGATTAAACACATCAACGTGGTTTACAGTTACGAATATAAAAATAACAAAAATATTTCAATTCTCGGTGTTTTCGATTACATGAACAAATGGTTTAGATATTTGAGAATAATGCCAGATATTATTTAGATTAATAATTAATTACCGGAAATAATAATAATGGATAATTTTTGCCCTGAATGTAGAAAATCAGTTCGTTTATAAATTTCTATTAAACCTCATTAACAGCGAATGTGGACGTTATAGATTTTTTACAGTACTTTCTATTGTTCTTTTTTTTTTAATTCCTATCAACATAAAAATGGATAAATCATAATAAAACATGAAATCATGTCATTTTTAGTTATTATAAAAAATCATTTCTAAACAAGTTAAGAACCCTGTATTTATTTCGAATCAATTCCAGGTATAGAAATTTAAAACAGATTAAACTTGTTGCAAATATTGTTTCAAAGTAATACATGATTTGCGTGATTCTAATCAACAGAGAGATCATCAATCCTCCATTTATGTCTTAAAAAGTATCATTATCTCTCAATTTCTTGATTTGATCACATTATCATCCCTTAACCAGACCATCAATGATCATTATGATAAACGCCATACGTGGTTCAGATATACCACACAGCAACCGAACAAAACCCAATTCTATCAGTCCAAAAAATTTATCCTTTCTCTCCAGTAGCAAAAAAAAAACCAAAAATCATATAAACCAAAAATAATAAAACCCAGCATCCCAGCGATTTTCCCATTAACCGAACTGAACTCTTTCATTCTATGAAACTGGGCAAATAATGTCGGTAACAAACGACAATCGATATCCCTGGGACACCCGTGTGAATATTGGAAAAATGGGTTTCATATAGATTTTAAGGCTTATGGCAGAACGGCGAAATATCTTCAAACAGTACGCTCTTTAGTTTAATTGGAAACACAGCAAGCCGTGTGTAGAGGATCTGCAGCTCGAATCTACGATCTCATACCCTGCGAACCAATAATCACTTTATTCTGATTAACCTGATTTACTGACGTGGGACTACCCAAAAATAATAGTCTATGTTTTTAAATTTGTTTTTGAAATAAATGCGATTGGTTTTGAAAGTTATGGAAATTCTATCAATCACTGGTTGCTTTGAATTAGGGTGTAGATGATACTTAGTAATGGGAAGTAAACCCCATTTGGATATTTTGAAGGAACTTCAATTATTACGTTCCGATGCATGGATATGAAGAAGCTCGTTTAAGATTAAAAAGAAAGTTAAGTGGATAATTTATCTCTCCTAATTTTGTCAACTTAAGACACCTTCTACAAAGTTTTAAAAGTTGACACTGAGTTTACATCAACATGGTGTACAGTAATACGAAAATAGCATACAAAATATTTCAATTCTCAGTGTCTTTCTATTATATGAACAAATCGCTCAGATATTTGAGAATATGAGATATATTTAGTTTTCATAATTAATTCCTGGAATAATAATGAATACTTTTCCCTGAATGTAGGAAATCAGTTCATTCATAAATTACTATTAAACCTTTGTGTCATAAAATGTGGACGTTATGGTTTTTTTAGTACTTTCTATTTGGCGTTTTGAATTCCTATAAATATAAAATGAATAAATCGTAATAAAACAAATTAAATCATTTTTTGCTTATGATAAAAATTATTCCTGAAGAGGTTAAGTACCATGCATTTATTTCACCATATGAGAGAAATTTATTTTATTTAGATTCCATGTAATATATTTTTCCTAATTTGTTCAAGCCTTTGACACATGTCAAAATTTTCCCCATGTCGTAATCTTGCAGAAAACTTGGCGTAAGTAAAAAAACAACTAAATAAAATTTTATTTAAACACAATGGGAAAAAAGTACAACAATCAAGTATTATATCGTTAAAATCAGTTTATATATTATCCAGGTATAGAAATTTGAAGAATAGATTATATTATTTCAAAAAGTAATATATGATTTGCGCTATTCAATCAACAGAAAGATCATCAATCGTCTATCCCTGTGGTAAAAAGGATCATTATCTCTCAAACACTTTGATTTGATCACATTATCATCATTTAACCAGGGCATGAATGATCATTATTGCAAACGTGATACGCGGTTCAGATATATCACGCAAAACAGAACGAACAAAATCAATTCTGAGCAAACCAAAATTTCATCCTTTCTCTCCAACAGCAAAAAAAAAAAAAAAAAAAAAACATAAGATAACCAAAAAATAATAAAACCCTACATCCCAGCGATTTTCCCATTAACTGAACTGAGCTTTTTCATTCTATGAAACTGGGCAAATAATGTCGGTAGCAAATGACAATCGATATCCCAGGGACACCCGTGTGAATATTGGAAAAAGGGGTTTCCCATATAGATTTTAAGGCTTATGGCAGAACGGCGAAATATCTTCAAACAGTACGCTCTTTAGTTTAATTGGAAACACAGCAAGCCGTGTGTAGAGATCTGCAGCTCGAATCTACAACGATCTCAAACCCTGCGAACCAATAATCAATTTATTCCGCAGTAACCTGATTTAGTGAGAGGTGGTACTGCCTAAAAAAATAGTTTATAGTTTAAATTTCAGAAGAAGTTTTCTTTTGAATGATAAATGCGATCTGTTTTGAAAGTTATGGGGAAAGTACGGAATCTTTATAACTGGTCGTTGTGAATTTTTGTATAGATGATACTTAGTAATAGTGGAAGTGAACCCCATTTTTATAATTTTGAGAAACTTCAATTTTTCACGATTAAACGCATGGATATGAAGAAGTTGTTTAATTTTAAAAGTAAGGGTTAAATTTGATAATTTTTCCAATTTTGTCAACTTTTCGACTTTTTCTGCTAAGTGTGAAAGGTGACAAAAATGAGGATTAGGCACATCAACGTTTCGTAGAGTTACAAATATGAAAATAGCATAAAAGTATTTCAATTCTCAGTGTTTTTCGATTTTGTGAACAAATCGTTTTGATATTTTATAAGATCTAATAAATAATTACCGGAATAATGAACAATTTTTGCACTGAATGTATGAAATCGTTTCACTTATAAATTACTATTAACCCTCATTCGCCGCAAATAATTATTGTTTTCTAGTGCATTTGTATTTTTTTTTGAATTCTATCAATATAAAAGGAATAAATCGTAATAAAACAGAAAATTAAGCCATTTTTTCTATTACTAATAAAATATAGTACCTGAAGAGGTTAATCACTCTGTATTTATTTCGATTCAATTCCAGGTATTGAAATTAAAATTATAAATTATGGTTAAATATTATTTTAAAGTAATATATGATTTGCGTGATTCTAATCCACAGATAGATCATCAATCACCATCTCTGTGGTAAAAAGGATCATTATCTCTCAACCACTTTATTTGATCACATTATCATCCCTTGTCCAGACCATAAATGATCATTATGGTAAAAGCGATACGCGGTTCATATATACCACACAACAACCGAAAAGAACAATATCCTATTCTAGCAGACAAAAATTTTTCCTTTCTCTCCTGTAACAAATAAAAAACCAAAAAATCATAAGATAACCAAAAAATAATAAACCACAACATCCCAGCGATTTTCCCATTAACTGAACAGAACTTTTTCATTCTATGAAACTGGACAAATAATGTCGGTAGCAAACGACAATCGATATCCCAGGGACACCAGTGTGAATATTGGAAAAAGGGGTTTTCATATAGATTTTGGGCTTATGGCAAAACGGCGAAATATCTTCAAACAGTACGCTCTTTAGTTTAATTGGAAACACAGCATAGCAGTGTGTAGAGGATCTGCAGCTCGAATCTACGATCTCAAACCCAGCGAACCAATAATCAATTTATTCCGCAGTAACCTGATTTACGGAGGGGGACTGCCCAAAATAATAGTTTATGTGTTTAAATTTCAGAAGAATATTTCTTTTTTGAATGCTAAATGTAATCGGTTTTCAAAGTTATGGGGAAGCATGGATTCTTAATCACTGGTCGTGTAGATGATACTTAGTAATTGGGAAGTGAACCCCATTTGGATAATTTGGAGAAACTTAAATTTTCACGTTTAAGTGCATAGATATGAAGAAACTTGTTTAAGTTTAAAAGAAGGTGAACGATTTGAGAATTTATCTTTCTAAATTTTTCTAGTTGTGACACTTTGCAGACATTGTCATAATTTGACAAAAGTGTCAAAAAGTGTCAAAATTTTCTATGTCGTTAAATTGTAGAAAAGTGACGTAAGTTAAAACAAAATTCAAATTTTGTTTGAAGAAAGTGATAGAATTAAGTAATATCATTAAGATCATAACAAAATTTTTATGGTTTTGTCTACTACTTTTAAAAAAAAAATAAAAAATTTAAAAAAATTAAATATAAATACAAAATTCTTCAATTTACGAAGAAAATGTCTACTGGAACTTCATTTTTCTGGAAAAAAAGTGGTGTCCAAATATTAGATCATTCTGTTGCATTTATATTTGTAAAAAAAAAAATCTTATTATCTAATAAAACTAACAATTACTAATAAAAAAACAATGCTGTTAAAATGTGAAATTAAAATTTACTCAATAAAGCAAACAAATGTGTCCTTGTTTAATAATACTAACAATTAAAAAATGTATTTATTAACCAACTATTTAATAATGTATTATTAACGAATAATGTATTATTAACTTGACAATTAACTGTTAAAATGTAAAACTTTTTAATTTTACTAATAATGTATTATTAACTTGCAACTATTTAATAATGTATTATTAACTTGCAACTATTTAATAATGTATTATTAACTTGCAAAAAATAATGTATTATTAACTTGCAACTATTTAATAATGTATTATTAACCTGCAACTATTTAATAATGTATTATTAACTTGCAACTATTTAATAATGTATTATTAACTTGCAACTATTTAATAATGTATTATTAAATATTAACTTGCAACTATTTAATAATATAAAATTATAAAATATTTAAGTGAAATGGCATGTGTTTGCAGTCACTTTCATGATAGGCTTCATATACCCAGATCCTCAAAAAAATCAAGAAAAAAATTTTTTATTTTAATTGTTTTTAATTAATAACTGACAAATTATTAATGTACGAATTATTTTATCTGTTATGCATTTATTTTAAATACGGATGACTTTAACGAAATAAATTTATTAAATCCTTAATTAATATAACATTTCTTAATTATTTTTAAGAATATTTTTGCATGTTATATAATTCTGTCTTGCACAAAGATTGATCTTAAATAACAAAGATGATTTTTTTTTTTCCTTAAATCCAAAAATATTATCTTATAAAATGGTATATTTGCTTTATTACATAAATAATCTACAATTGAGATACAGTCTTAGAGTTTTCAAGAAAAATATTTATGTTGTTGAAATAAAATGCAGTTTCATTTTTTATTATTTTTCTACCAGTACGGAGTAATTCAAAATGGCTATTGGGATTCTATGATTTTTATGCGTGGAGGATATATTTAAAATAGTATAAATATAATGTTAGTAATGCATTGCAAATCTCAGAGTTTTAGTTACAACCACCTGCTTCACATTATTAATCTGATGTTGCTACCAGCTGGTGCCTCTACTTTTTTCCTTCTAAACATACACAATATAGTTTTAAAATGTCAAAATTCTGTGGAGCTTAGATATATGCAAAAATGACGAAAAATAACATTAATCACTTGGATGTATTTATTTATTATTATTTTTTTCAAGTAAGATAAAGATTTTACATACAGTACATAAACAATTTTTTAAAACCTGGTTAAAAATTTAAATCCCTCAGTAATTTTCTTAAAATTATTTGAAATTAAGCCTCAA
Source organism: Caerostris extrusa (assembly GCA_021605095.1). NCBI lineage: Eukaryota > Metazoa > Arthropoda > Arachnida > Araneae > Araneidae > Caerostris > Caerostris extrusa. The sequence continues at coordinate 130,925 of BPLR01004774.1, read as the reverse complement.
TTTTAATTAATGAAAAACCACTTTAATTTTTTTCTGAAATAGGATAATGTTGGTTTTTAAAATTTTCTCTAATTTTTTAATAGGATTTTGCTACAGGAGTTAATCGGATTTAATAGGTATTGCAAATGCTAACAGGCACTTTATAATAATTATACAAAACTCTAAAAATGCAGTATGGGAAATACGTTATTGTGTCTTATCCCCCTTAGTCAGGACAGCCCAACGGGGGAAGTATGACTTTACCCCACCCAGCTATTTCCTGGTCATTTAGTACCCATTTTAGTAGTTTTTACCATATGTATCGGCTAACTAATGGGCTTACTATATGCATGGGCATTATTCTAACCCAGACCCACACGAGGCCAGGTTAATTTAAGTGACATTTTTTTATTAGTCTTTTCCATTTTAATTCATATTCAAATCAAATACATTTGAACTCACAATTTAGATGTGATTTATTAAATATTCTGTTCTATGTTACCATTAAAAATTTTAATAATTTTACTGAAATCTTAAAGATCACACATAACGCATATGTATTATTTGGTGGATCAATTTAAATTAAATCAATTTCAATTTATCAAAAATCAATTATCAATTTATCTTCAAATCAATTATCAATTTATCTTCAAATCAAATCATTTATCTTCAAATCAACTTATCAATTTATCTTCAAATCAATTAAATTTATCTTCAAATCAATTATCAATTTATCTTCAAATCAATTTTCAATTTATCTTCAAATCAATTATCAATTTATCTTCAAATCAATTATCAATTTATCTTCAAATCAATTATCAATTTATCTTCAAATCAATTATCAATTTATCTTCAAATAAATTTTATCTTCAAATCAATTATCAATTTATCTTCAAATAAATTTTCAATTTATCTTCAAATCAATTATCAATTTATCTTCAAATAAATTTTCAATTTATCTTCAAATAATTATTTTATCTTCAAATCAATTCATCAATTTATCTTCAAATCAATTATCAATTTATCTTCAAATCAATTATCAATTTATCTTCAAATAAATTTTCAATTTATCTTCAAATCAAATCAATCAAATCAATTATCAATTTATCTTCAAATCAATTATCAATTTATCTTCAAATCAATTAAATTTATCTTAAATCAATTTTCAATTTATCTTCAAATCAATTATCAATTTATCTTCAAATCAATTTTCAATTTATCTTCAAATCAATTATAATTTATCTTCAAATCAATTATCAATTTATCTTCAAATCAATTAAATCAATTTATCTTCAAATTAAATCAATTTATATTCAAATCAATAAATCAATTATAAATTAAATCAATTAAATCAATTTATCATCAAATCAATTAAATCAATTTATCAATTAAATCAATTAAATCAATTTATCATCAAATCAATTAAATCAATTATAAATTAAATCAATTAAATCAATTTATCATCAAATCAATTAAATCAATTTAAATTAAATCAATTAAATCAATTTATCATCAAATCAATTATCAATTTATCATCAAATCAATTAAATCAATTTATAAATTAAATCAATTAAATCAATTTATCATCAAATCAAAAATCAATTTATCAAAAATCAATTAAATCAATTTATCATCAAATCAATTAAATCAATTTATCATCAAATCAATTAAATCAATTTAAATTAAATCAATTAAATCAATTTATCATCAAATCAATTAAATCGATTTAAATTAAATCAATTATAAATTTATCATCAAATCAATTAAATCAATTTATAAATCAATTAAATCAATTATAAATTTATCGGTGGATAAAATTACACAGAAATAAAGAATTAAAAGAAAACTCAGAAAACATCAACTTGTTTTCCCATTTACAAATACGTTAACATTACAATAATAGTACTTATACAGGAGTTTGTATAAAAATAGTAAATTAAATTAAATTGTAAATTAAAAAGAATACCCCAAAGTAATAACGCATTTGGTTTATATAATTAGACAGTGTAGATTATTCTTATCCTTTATATTTACGAATTTGCGCGGAAGAGATGCTACTAATTTTAATTACATATTCAAATAAAATACAATCGAACACACAATCTAGATATTATTTATTAAATATTACGTATCACATTACGATTAAATTTTAAATAATTGTACTAAAATCTGCCAGAACACACATAGAACGCATATGTATTATTTGCCTATCACTCATCAATTAATCGTAGAATAAAATTACACAGAAATAAAGAATTAAAAGAAACCTCAGAATATATCAATTTGTTTTCTCACTCACAAATACATTTACACTACAATAACAGTATCTATGCACGAGTTTATATAAAAACAATAGATTTATCTGAAAATTAAAAAGAATTTCCCCAAACTAATAATTCGTTTGGTTTATAGAATTAGACAGTGTAGATTATTCTTATGCTTTATTCTTACGAATTTGCGCGAAAAGAGATACTACTCAGTAATTGGAAACCTGACCTCATTTAAATGTTTTGACTAGACTTATTTTTTTCTGCGCAGTTATTTGAATAATTGGAGATGTAGCAAATTGCAAAATCAGCAAAGAACAAGATCGATTTTTTGTGATTAAATTATGTATGGGATCTTTTTTTTTTTTTTTTTGTGCTAGATCTTCCAACTGATTGTAATGTAGATCTCGTTTCGCTTCGTCTGCTAAATTTGATTTTTATACATCAAATGTACAAAAAATGTTGTCCATTACATAAATTTTGATGCAGTATTTGTATTTAATAAAAAGATTTTGTTCAAATTTTATTCGAAATCCAAAAATAAATTTTAATTTTCATAGCCCAATTCACTTATTTCTTTATTATATTATACAGAAAGAATAAATAATTAAAAATTGGAATCTATCTTCAATCTTCCTAGCAGCTTTAGAATTTCAAAGTATTTAATTACAACCAATCTTTATAAAAAAACTATTATCATTAAAATAATTTGCTGTATACATTTTTGTCATCACTTGGTCATTGAATTTGATAAGGCGTCTTTTACGAAGTGATTAGTTCTGTCACAAAATTTATATTATATTAGAAAAATGTACTTACCATTTGAGGCTTTTCGTTTGTCAAAATCCAAATATCCAGCCACAGATCTAGCTTAAGACATCGGTGAATCATCTCATAAGTCGAAATGGTTTTTTTTTAAATATTTTAAGGTATATCAAATAAAGTTTCTTGGCACACTGAAAATATGTCTTTTTTGTAGTCAAAAATCTTAAGTATTCAATTGTGCCACTACTTCTGCCCTTTTCACAGTTTAACTTTATAAGTTATGTTAGGGTTACTTATTATCGAAGATTTCTGGTTTGGCAAGCTAGTTCATTTTTGTCTGTTGGTAATAGCTAAATTACCCTTCTGTAGAATTATGTAGCAGTTGGTAAACAAGAAAAATAAAGAAATTTATGACAGCTTACAACACCCAAAACAAACAAACAGAACACACATAAGCCCCAAAACAATGTCAGCACTAAATCCAAATGCACGAAGTCTAAATGTCAGCACATGCGCAGTCACTGAACTATAACATCTATATCAACACAAAAAAAAAAATGTATAATTCTGATAACAGAAAATTTCCACAAATAAACTTAATAAAAATAACATATTTTTATGCGGACATACAACAGACAGCACATTTTAAAAATCCTGCATTTATTTTCAAACAAGAAAAATATGCCTAAACATGGGGCAATTTTGTGTGACAAAAATTTAAAATAACAACTGAATCATAAATATTTGACATAGTGAACAATTATATTTTTACTTGTTTTTAAGTAGTTCATGGAATATTTTAAATTACTCCATGATTAGTACATAATGAACCTGATGACCCAGTAAGGGAGGGATGAGTCATGGTCAAATGAGGTTGAGTCAGGGTAGCTTTCTGGCGTTCGGTGCCACGACTGTTGGGCATCGAACCTACTGGACTACAGGACAGACAATACAGACAAGAACCTACAGGACTGATAATCCTACTCCTTAAGAAAGGAAGCATCCACATCTCGAAATCTGCCAGTAGCCGGACGGCCTTGCCCTAATAGTGGGCTGTTGCGCCACTGATGCTGACGATGAAAATTAGTATATATATATATACTAAAAAGGTTTTTTGGTCAATTTTGTTATTTTAAACTAGGGAATGATGACCGAGTGGCTAGCGATCTGGCACTTGGTACCACAGGTATCAGGTTCGAATCCCGGTGGTGCCATGTATGTTTGTGGTAGTTCGGAACCCACTTTAAGCCGTAGGTCCCGATCTTATATGAGCGTATAGCGTCGCAGAGCCCAAGCAGACTTCTCACCCCCATCATTACCAAACTGTAAAAGGGCAACTCAGCTCTAGGCACAGTGATGTGGTGTGGTATAATAGTGGTAGTAGTTCTTTAAAATAGGCGTAAATAAAGCAGTTTGTTATTGTTTCGAAAGTAAAATAGTTTAATCATAGCTATTCAGACAAAAGGATGCTCGTAAGTTGTTAACTTTTTCCGTATAAAACATAGATTTTACAATTTCAAAAATATTAAAAGGATTGATTCTTTAACTTACAAAATGTGTCTTAGCTCCCTTCATATATATATATTCATATATATATATATATCCCTTCATATATATATTGATTGTATTAAAAAATATTGTATCTTATTTTTTTAATATTAATGTAATAATATAAATTTTGTGTCCTCCTATTGTACGCGGTGTTTCAGTTATTTAAATCTGTGTTTTTTTAATTAAACTGTCGATTTTAAAAATTTTTTTTTGATAATGTAATGGAACTAAAATCTTGTTTTTTTCTTAATAAAAAAAATCTGTAATTCGAGAGTTTGTAAGATTATACCATCCATTTTTATCCATTTGGATATATGTAGCTCGGATTACGAATGAGTACATTTATTATTTATTGTTAGTTTGATTCTGAATTTAAAGGGAATTGTATGTTTATTAGATAATTTCCTTTAAACATTTTGTTGTTAAAATTTTCCCTTTTTTAAAGATCTAGAATCACGCAACTATTCTAGTAATATCATGTCCTTCGTTGTGATTTGCTTTTTTTTTTTTATAATATAGGAGCATTTTTAATATACGAAAATGTAGATTTAAAATTAAGATTATACTATACATTTTTAATCATTTGCATTATATGTAGCTCGAATTACGAATGGGCCCATTTATTATTTATTGTTTGTTTGGTTTTGAGTGTAGGGGCATTGTATATTTATTAGGTGATTGTCCTTTAAACATTTTGCTGTTAAAAATTAACTCTTTTTTTTTAAAAGAATCTCAGAATTTCTAGAATCACGCAACAAATTTTGGTATATCAGGTCCTTCAGCATTCTTTTTTATAATACAGTAGCATGAGATCATTTAATATACGAAAATGCAGATTTAAAATAAATGTAAAGTCCCAATTTATAGGATGGTGCCATATTATAACAAGAAAAAAAGAATGATAAGATTATGTTGGAGGTTGTTGCTGTTATCTATCACTTTATTGGAACTCAATCCATAGAAATTTTGCCACTTACCGTAGACACAAAAAGAACATGTAAACAAACCAAAATTACAAAAGAAAAAAACTATGCATTCTTAAAAAAAAATGATCAAAAAGCCTTAAAAAAATTAAAAATAAATTAAATATTCTAAGGATAAAAATTTAATAGTTAAAAGTACCATAATAAAAGTCATGTGATCAGGAATTTTTTTCTCTGGCTCTTTAGTAAAGGGTACATAAATTACCATTCTGTAGTAAATTAGGGTCTAGTCCCGAGCAAACAAGTATATGGGCCTTATTCATTTCCTCTGTATTAATGTATTAAAGACTGTTGGCTATTAATTATTATAGATTTGGGGAAGATTGAAAAATATACCTTTAGTCAGTACTTATTTGACTAAATAATTTTGAAATTGCATGTCAGTATTTCAATTTTGTCAATCCTAAATATGTTCATAAGATTGATCTTTTAACTTTTTTTTCTAAACACCATGGTTGAATTTCCATGGTTCCTTTTTTCTTTCTTAACCGGCCTCATGATATTAATACTGTTATGTTTAATCTGTTAATAAAATTCAACTTCCAAACAATTGTGTTTATCATTGTTGGCACACGAAAATATTTATAGTTTTCCATCAAAAACGTTTTTTTTTTAATCGTGTAAACAAAAGACATCTTTTTTTGAGTGTGGAAATAATTTCTCACTTTCGTTGCAATAAGGAAAATGTTCTTTTTGATATATTTGAAATCCTGGTGAGCCATTCATTAAAATGTTTAACTAAAAACTATATCAAACAGGTTAATTATATGCAGTGCAATATGCGGAATTAGCACTGTCTTTTAAAGGATAATTTTATATTGATGAAAACTATCTGCAAAAAGCATTAGAAAACAATAAATGTATTTTAGCAAGGTCATTAGTATTATGTTCAATTATTTATGCTATGTTTGAATCCACATTCGAATAATTGCTTGAATTCACATGCTCGGAATCCATTCTCGAATAATTGCTTGAATTCACATGAATCCTTTCGAATAATTGAATCCATTCTCGAATAATTGCTTGAATTCACATGCTCGGAATCCATTCTCGAATAATTGCTTGAATTCACATGCTCGGAATCCATTCTTGAATAATTGCTTGAATTCACATGCTCGGAATCCATTCTCGAATAATTGCTTGAATTCACATGCTCGAATCCATTCTCGAATAATTGCTTGAATTCAATCCATTCTCGGAATCCATTTCTCGAATAATTGCTTGAATTCACATGCTTGTTTGAATTCGGAATCCATTCTGAATAATTGCTTGAATTCACATGTTCATTCTCGAATAATTGTTTGAATTCACATGAATCCATTCTCGAATAATTGTTTGAATTTACATGCTCAGAATCCATTCTCGAATAATTGTTTGAATTTACATGCTCAGAATCCATTCTCGAATAATTGTTTGAATTTACATGCTCAGAATCCATTCTCGAATAATTGTTTGAATTTCTCGATGCTCAGTATCCATTCTCGAATAATTACTTGAATTCTTATGTTCAGAATCCATATTCAAATAATTGCTTGAATTCACATGTTCAGTGTCCACAATCGAATAGTAAGTCAGAATATTAGGCACAAATGTTTACAAACTTTTTCACATGTTTTTAACTGTTGAGCTATAATAGATGGCATCTAACCATCATCTAGAAAAATTCAGAATTATTTTATTATAAATTCTTAACATATAATATGCTTCTGGTGTTGTATTCGACCAGTGGTTTTTATAAATATGACATTGGCATTTGTTGTTACAAAATATTAACGTATAGCGTCTTGGTATCATTTCTATAAATATTATTTGCCAAATCTTAGAAGTGCCATATAGGGATTATTGCTACTCCTCTATTGAACAACGATTACTGTTTTTTGGGTGCATGTGAAGATTTTCATACTTTTTTGCACTTGAATTGCCATGAGTTTTGTTTTAAAAATAAACATAAGGCAAAAATGCAATACATTAATAGGAATTATTTGTTGCTCATAAATATACTTTAATAAATTATAATTTTATATATGCTCTAAAATATTAAGAACTATTATGAAAATTGCAAACATTAACAATATACATTAAGTTAAAACAACATATACTGCAATAATTTAATCTTACAGTTTATTCTAAAGAACTTGCTGGAATAACACAAAGCACTCCTGTACTATTATATTCATTAAATAAGTTTTAATTAATTTTCTAAATTCTTACCATTTAGTTACAATCTCTTAGTGGTTTCATAATAAAATTTTTACCGAAACCCATCTTCAACCACGTTATGAAATTAAAATTACATTTCCCCCAAAACCATATTACTACTACCACTATTACCTCTCATACAAAATTTGCAGCACATGCCCCACCACCATAACGAATTTAAAAACTACAGCCCCATAAACCTCCCTATCTCTCCAGAATGATGAATTAAATCACATACGCAACACAACCACGGGATTAAATTGCAAAGGTTCATTACTACTACTACATCCTTTCCCTTCCACCAAGTTCTTTTCCAGGCACGTAGGTCTTAACTGCCATTTTAATACTGGAGTTATGATATAATTAGTCCATCCAGAGTCTTCGATGCAAACGTGTGTGTTTATACTTAGGGTATAATAAGCCCCGTTGCTGAAATGACCCTTTCTAGCCCCAGACTTGTGAATTAGAACGCGTGGCTCGGTGGTGTGTCCCCCATTTCATGGGCATACTGTTAACGATGTTCTGCTTCGGTATGTCCCATGTAGACACTTTAATGAAAGCATCCATCTTGGGTAAATGGTAGAGATTCTTGGACTTTCTCTCCGCGAGTAGTTAGTTGGGTGCTTGCGGAAAGAATTTTCCACGGGCATGGAAGTAAGAAGTTTGGCACAACGGGGACTAATGTGGGCTATTCTGTCGCAGGATTGGTTCAGCAATAGACTCTGAGGTTAATTGATAATTACCATGATAAAAAGATAAAAGTGGACAGTAACACATTTTTATTTATAATTTATTTTCCTGCTGATGTTAGAGTGTTTTTTATTGTGATGTGTTATACGAGAAAAATGTTTATAGTTTAAATTATTTTATTTGAATATAGTAAAGAAACAGTACTTATTATCATCTAAAGGTTAGGTATATGATGGTTTTGAAATTAAATTTTAGTAAAAGAAGAAGCAATAAATAACCGATAACTAATTAGACCACATTATGACTTTTGTCAAAAAGAGAGGGGCTTTTTTTTTTGTTTTCTTTAGCGCTCTACGATTTTTTTTTCTACACACTTTGGGCTAATTAGACCGGGATCTCCAGTTTAACGGGATTTTTCAATCACTAACAAACATCCATGACACAGCCAGATTCGAATCTGAAGCCTGGTGTACCAATGGTCTGACCTCTAGCCAATTGGACATAATGTTACAGGATTTTTTAAAACATCTTAGAGACCTTTATATTCTATTTTGCTAATAATCAATTGATGGGATATAAATTCATTTTATTTTGAAGAGAAATTTTCTTATTTGTTTGCTGTAGGGGAGAAACTATAGAATATCCCGAAGAGAAGCATCATTTTCAATGCGAAACTCTCATTTATATTCTTACAAGAGATAGGATCAGGTAGGTAGGTAATCGTAAAACGCGTAATTATAAACAAGGATTTGATGTGTTCATATTGATTATTATTCAAATATTAATGGTTAAATCTGTATGAATTAAAAAATATCTGATAAAACTCAAAAATTCCTTATTGGTAGTACAATGATTTTAAATGCATCATTTAGTATTAATATCATCATTGAAAAAAACAGCGCAACTTTGTCCTTTGAAGTTTTGTTGCTCATTTATTTCTATAATTTCTGAAAGAAAAGGTAATATTTGTGTATTATTTTTACTATCATTGAAGGATTTTTACCTGAATATTAGGGAATTAGGTTTTATATCAGTTTTTATTGGTTTTTAATGTGACGTCTCCACAATTACCAATAATATTTGGGAGAGCATATAAATGTAAGAATAATTTACATCCCAATTTCAAACTATTATGGTTTGTGTTGAATTTGAAAATGTTGCGTACTTATGTAAGAAATAAGACTCTATCCTTCTACAATCTGTATAACTTCCTTGGCAGCAGCTGTCATATGGATGCATCAAAACAGAAATAGAAATAAAAGAGCCCGAAGAGACTTATGGTGTGTTCCAATATTGGTAATATATCATTTAATTAAAGAAAGAAAGTACACTGAAGTACAATGGGGAATGGCGGTCTACATAATTACTAAGAGATAAAGGATTCTTGTAGTAAAGTGTCTTATTGTAAAGATCATAAATGGATTTTCCTTTGATAATAAGAATTAAAAAAGCTTATTAAAAGAACCTTCATTTATGTCAACGGAAGTCATATCAGATTTCAAAAACAGTCTACAATGGGAGGACTGGTATCCAAATCTAATGAACAACATCGATCAATTTCTTTAAAAATTAGGATCATTCTCAGAAATCACTAAATATACCAATGACCCATTTGTCGTTGATGGGCTTATATGACATAATAAAACTATACATGGATCGCTCAGTTTATAAAAAGATTGTATATATGGTAGTGACAACGCAGACGGAAGTGATTTGTAATTATCCGTCTAGGTTAAGGGTCTTTTTTGTGAAAAACGGAGACATTGTTTACAATTTTCCCACCACAGGGTAAATTGAAAATCGTGGTAAAAAAAATGCCACCTCAAAATAAAGTCTTAGCGCTTATAAAAGATATTTAATAATTTTCTTTTTTTTTTTTTTTTTTAATCAGGGATGATTTTTTTTCATAGATGATGAATTTTTAAACATAATGAAAATTTTATTACAACGAATATTTGTTTTTTGAAAAAATTTAGTACTGAACTAATTTTTTACACTTAATACACACAGTTTTTATACGTATTTTTTTTTATTACAACTTCTTTTGTTAACTGGTTTAGTCTAAATTACTCAATTTACTTATATTTAATGCACACTGTTTTCAGATGATGAAATTTTATTACAACAAATTTTTTGTTCTGAAGAAAGTTTAATACTATCTTATATTCTCAATATTGAGCAAAAAAAAATTATTGCGCAAATCTGCTTAAAACTGCAATGAAATAAAACGTGATATCTAATGTAATAAAAAAGGGTTATTAGTTCACGAATATAAGAATTTTCACAAAAAAGAGACTAAGTCTGAAGGGAAAAAATACCCAATAGATGTTAATTCAGCTGATGGAATTCTTTGTAGACATATCAGTAAATGCTTTTTAAATAATATTTAAACTACTGTTAAGTAATTTAAGTATTATTTGAAATTATTAAAGAAATATTTTTTAATGCAAAAATTTTATCGATAAAATTTCAACAAATTATTTGAAGAACCCTACGTATTGATAAAATCAATGAAAGTTAACTGAACCTGTACATGTCAAAATTGTAATACCTATAATGATTATTATTTCATAAGTTTGCAGCAGTTATCAGAGAGTCCCTTTTTTTCAATTTGTTGCATTTCAAAAAGATATTGGCAAAAGGTGCTATACAGTTGAAATTAAACAGATGTTAACAAACCTGAGTTGAAATAATATGAAATTTTGAAACTAGAAATTGAGAATATGCTTGTAATCTATTTAAATAATATGTATATATTTTTAAAACCAGAGGCATGCCAGCTTTAATTACAAAATGCAGTACCAAAAAAGTGATATATCGTTAAATCTCAGCAATATTTACAATAGTCTGAGCACCTGGGAATTCTTGCCTTTATGTGAACAATATTTTATATTGCTACTATAAATTTATTATTGGAAATATGTCGCTTTCTCATTAAAAAGAGACGTTCAAAGTTAATCACTGCTATCGTATTATTCTTGTGATAGGGCTGTTGCGTAAGATTAATATATACGTACCTCATGTTGAAATTTATGAGCAACAAAAAAAAACCGTCATCAAACCAAGTTACAAGCAGTTATTTTGGTATATTTCAGGATCTGTCATTGAAGCAATTGCTTCACACAGACAATCTGAGTCTGCAATTGTAACCGAAACAAGTAATTAATCTAAGATATCAAGTTCCTTAATGAAAATGGTAAATATATCACTTTCCATCGCATGTGTTAAATTTGATGTAAACGAAAAGGGCAGATCTTCTGGTAGAACTAGGAACAGAAGTTCCCTGAACCCTGTACTATCCCCCTTGAATCTTTTAGGTGAACTATACGGAACAATATTAAGCCATAGTGTGTTAGTGAATTATTACCTAATACCAAATTATAAGTCTGGGAGACAATCGATTGATGGCTGGAAAAAATTGAGTGGAAAAACTTGCAAAAAAGGCATGTTGCCAATTTTAGATCAAGAACTAGACACAAACTGTCTGGCTGAACATCTGGTCAAAACAGGGATTGGGAATTCTGATATATGTGTTTTATGTAACGCAGAAAAGGCCCATCTACTTGTTTGCTCGGACTGGACTCTAACGTGCAACAGAATGGTGATTTGTGTACTGGAAGGCTAGAAATATCATGTTCCGATCACATCGAGTTTTTATTTTTGGTTCTTTTAGCTTTTTAAACTTTAATCCTTAAAACATTTAAGTTGTTTTAACTGTATTGAAGGCCTTTTGGTCGTTTTTGTTAAGAATGTCTGCTCTCTCTTTTTGTAATTTTGTTTTTGTTTAGGTGTGACAAATTTGTTTGGATTGAGTTCCAATAAAATAGGTAACAAAACAAACAAAAACCCAATCTGAGTTTCGGAATTCCTACTGTAGGATTTATAAATCATTTAAATTAACCTATAAGAATTTTGTGTGATTAATCTACGAACAATATATTTAGAGAGTCATAAAAGAAATCGTAAACGAAAAATGCCTTCACAGAAAGGCTGTTTCATATATAAAATTAAGAATAGCATTTTGAATTATTGTTTAATTTGATCTGGTCTTTTGATAATACATGTTGTTCCAATATTTATTTTCTTTTTGCTACTGTTATTATTGGACAAATTAAGTTCTTCAACTACTACTATCATTATGGAGTACATATTATATTTTTGTGTGAATTGATATAATACAACTTATATTAAGGGAACAAAATAAATGCTAATTACATTTTAGTTTCTTGTCAAACTACGTCATAGTACATCATCTATAACGGATAAAAACAAATTTCCAGAAGTACTACAGTGAACAGTGACAGTCTAACAAGGAAGAATCCCTCAATTTTCTGCAAGATTTTTCTTTTTTCTTTATAAAAATCGTTTAATAGTTTCAGTGAAGTCTCCCCATTTGCTGAAGTAATGAAGTTCATCAAATGGAAGTACGTGAGGCAATCAAACTCACTGTAACCGATCGTGCGGGAGGTGACTTCGATTTTCTAAATGTCCTTTTTCGTTACATTGTTCTTTATGTTTCGATAACAAGCTCAAAGGAATCCATACTTCACTGCTAATATCAGTGTAATTGGGTCCATCTCTATATATTTATATGGTTACTTCTTCGAACTGCATTGGCGAAGATTAAACTACTTTTTTTTCTTCCGTTGCTTAAATTAGGTACGTGGAGGAAATAAAAAAAAGGGTTTTTTAATTGGATCTTTCGTACTTTTAAATTTAAGATGGCATTACTATTCGGAAGTTAATCGTAAATCACGAAGGTGACAGATAATTATTGGTCAGATAAAAATTTATATGTAAAAAAAGTTTGGTACAAAGTTTTTACTGGTATATAATGTAACTGAAAAAGTTAAAAAATTCCAAATCTTGGTTTTCATTTCTAATCAGCACATACAAGCAATAAATGATTTCACACATGTATTGGCAAGCATTTAATGAATTCAGCATACAAGTAGGATATAATTTATAGATAGAGTTTTCTTCTTCAATGGTACAACAGCCCTATGTTGGTGGCCAAGACCGTCTCCCAACTAGCAAATCACTATGCCTTGAGCTGATTTGCTCTTACGGTTTGGGAATGATGTGGGTGAGGGAAGTCTGACTGAGCTCCGTGACACTCTTAAAGTCAAATTAAAACAGGGACCAATGGCTTAAAGTGATTCGAACCCCTGCAAACACCCTTGGTACCGCTGGAACTGGCACCTCGAAACATGTATACCGAGCGATATACACTCGACCATTCAGGCTTACTGGTAGAACTGCAGCTCCCTGTCTGTCAAATTTGGATATCGTGTGCACAAGATGACCACAGAGATGACAAACCAAACCAAGCCTACTGGCAGATTTTAAAACAGGAGATGAATTTACCGAGTAGTTTTGTCAGTCCTATGCTTTACAGTCATATTAGACCGGGACCTATGGTTTAAAGTAAATTCGAACTACTACCAGCACCCACTGAGAGAACCCGAAAACTATACCTGAGTGCCAAAACGCTTTTCACTCGGCCAAACAGTCCACATATATATCTCTTTTCACAGCATTAAAGGCCTACGGTGTTAAAAACTGCAGTGTATCAAAGAATAATCCCTCAATTTTCTGCAAGATTTTTTCTTTTATTTATAAAAATCGTTTAATAATTTCAGTGATTTCTCCCATTTGAATGAAGTAATGAAGTTCTGGATCAAATGGAAGTACCTGAATAATCAAACTCACTGTAACCGATCGTGCGAGGAGGTGACTTAGATTTCAAATTTGTTCGTTACATTGTTCTTTATGTTTCGATAACAAGCCCTAAAGGAATCCATACTTCACTGCTAATATCAGTGTAATGGGTCGTCTACTATATTTATAGGGTTACTTCTTCGAACTCCATTGGCGAAGATTAAACTTTTTTATTTTCCGTTGCTTAAATTAGGCACGTTTGAATAAATAAAACCTGTATTTTTAATTAAATCTTTCGTTCTTTTAAATTTAAGATGGCATTACGATTCGGAAGTTAATCTTAAATCCCTGAAGGTGACAGATAATTATTGGGCGGAAAAAATTTTATTTTCTTAAAAAAAAAGGATAGTTACAAAGTTTCTACAGATATATAATGTAACTCAAAAAGAAAAAAATGTCGATGGCAGATATCTTGTTTCGATTTTTTTAATTTCGCCCATACAAGCGTTAAATGATTTCACACCTCAATCTGCAAACATTTTGTTATTTAGAATACTAACTAGTTTTTACGCTTGTAAATAGGGATATATCTTATGGATATAGTCTTCTTCAAAATCTAGTGCAACAGCCTTATTCGTTGGACAAAGGTGTCTGCTGGCAGTTTTCAAGGCGGGAATGATTTCTTATCTTACTTTTATAAATTCTTTTTCAAAAATTGACATGAATTATATTTATTGTAAATGCTTATTTTCTCAGTCTTGACTGTCTTTCTGTGGATGTTTGCACTAGTTAAAATTGATATAGTTTTTTTGTACCTACTTGCTACTACTTATGTATACTTAATATATATCTACTATGCATATACCTTGCAATATCTGTTTATGAATATATTCAGTGTATATATGTAACAGGTTTGCTATATTACACCCACATTTTGTCATCATAAATTTGGATAAGATATAGTCTACAATAAAATGCTCCCAATGGCATTTTCAGTTTAAATACAAAATACTAGGATAGTCATTTGTACAGATTCCCGGTAAGAAATGAGTCTTCAGTTTTCACGACAAATTTCAAAAGATGGGTTAAATTAGATTAAGTTTTTCCACAAAAAAAAAAATATAAACAACTTGCCCATATGTTCAGATATAAATGATTTTCAATATTGATTTAAAAATTAAGAAATAATATAGAAATATTTCTTTTAAAGCTCATCATTTACTGATATTATCAAAATAAAATATATATATAAAACAATCTGAGTTTTGTCGAATTTTAAGTTATTAATTTTTACATAATTTCAAATATTTTTCCAGATTTCATTTGAATAGCAACAAACGATATCTGGATGTACCATATTGATAGTACCTAATAACAGCATGTTTACGTAGAACAATAATGAAGTTAAAAGGAATTTGAATATTAGAAATAGATATTTATGCATTTGTATGAAGACGTTAAAAATTAAAAAATAACAGTCTTTTGTAACAAAATTTTGTGAAGTTGTTTATCGCTGTGATATTGAGTTATCACCCTCCCATCATATTGTCACCATATCAAAATTTAAAAGAATTTACTTCAATATCTTCCATTATAACATAAAATAAATTTTTACATTTATTTTGTGCAAGAAAATCTTTCATAAAAGATTTGCATAAATAAACCTGTACCATTTTGAATAAACAATTTTTTTTTATATTTTCCTTATACGAAATAAAATTATTCTTAAATTCCCTGATAGCAAGAGAGAAAAAAACACTTTCAATTTGAAAGAAAAAAGAAATAGAAAACAGTTTGGAAACTTAGAACTCAGAAATGAGAAACGATGTTGATATTTTGATTTCTTAAATCTTCCAGCGCTAATTTAGTTGTCAAACTAAAAGATAAATTGCTGGATATATTTTGTTATTTAGAAATACTAACTAGCTGAACGCTTGTAAAGAAACGTCTGCAATAAATTCTTGGAAAATCTAGTGAAATAAGTTTTCTTCGTTGCTTTCAAAATGGTGTTTCTAGCAACTTTTCTAGTTTCTTTTTAATGAATTCTTTTTCAATGTGGAGGAATGGCATGAATTATATATTTGCGTGTAATCTATTCAGTTGTCTCAGTCTTGACTGTTTTCATATGGATGTTTGCCTAGTTAAAAAGATATAGTTTTTTTACTACTTTGAGTTTATGTATTTTTAAAGGCATGTTGTGGCTATATGTTTTTGCAATACATGTTTATGTGCAGAATATATTTCAGTATACGAATGTAAAGGAAAGTTCTGTTTTACACTTGAACAGTAAAAGAACTATAAAAACCTGTCTACAATAAAATATAAAACTGTACAAAATGTAATGTGCGAAAAATACTGGAAGTTAGAATTTTTTTTTTGGTATGAAATAGTTAAAATTTCGACAAATAACAAGTCAGACAAGATTAAATTAGATTAAGTTTTATACAAAAATATTATATAAACAAGTATAAAAATATTGAAAATATAAATGACTATATGTACTTCTATGATTTAAAAAAAATATATAAAAAGCAATATTTAAATATGAAAATTTCCTTTGTCATTAAACCACAGATGCACTGAAAAATTCTACAAATGAAAAAAATGATAATTTTCTATTTCAAAATATTTTCAAAATGAATAAGCTTGTTTACTAAGAGAATATTACTATATATTAAATTAAATCAAACATATATACATTAATTTTTAGCGTTACATAGCGTTTCAAATTATTTTTAAGGAACACAAATATTTTCCAGAACTATTTAAGTTCCGGTAAATAGAACAATTACTTAACAGAATATTAGTTATATTGATTTTGATTGAAATTTTATTTCGTAAAAGGCAAGACGTTACAGAAATTTAAAACAACAGTCTTTTGTAATAAAATTTTGAAGTTGTTGATCGCTGTGATATTGAGTTATCGCCCCTCCCATCATATTGTCACCATATCATTTTAAAAGAACTTACTTCGATATTTCCATTATAACATAAAATAACTTTTCTACCTTCATTTTGTATGGAGAAAATCTCTCATAAAAGATTTGCATAAATAAACCTGTACCATTTTGAATAAACAATTTCTTTTTTTACCCTTTCCTTATACGAAGTAAAATTATTCTTTAATTCCCCGATAGCAAGAAAAAAAAATGCACTTTCAATTCAAAAGAAAAAAAGAAATAGAAAACAGTTTGGAAACTTAGAACTCAGAAATGAGAAACGATGTTGATATTTTGATTTCTTAAATCTTCCAGCGCTAATTTAGTTGTCAAACTAAAAAGATAAATTGCTGGATATATTTTCTTATTCAGAAATACTAACTAGCTGAACGCTTGCAAAGAAACTTCTCCTATAAATTCCTCGGAAATATAGTGAAATAAGTTTTCTCTCAAAATGGTGTTTCTAGCAACTTTTCTAGGTTTCTTTTTTAATGAATTCTTTTCAATGTGAAGGAATGGCATGAATTATATATTTGCGTGTAATCTATTCAGTTTTTCAGTCTTGACTGTTTTCATGTGGATGTTTACATAGTTCAAAAGATATAGTCTTTTTTTATTACTTTGAGTTTTTTATGTATTTTTAAAAAAGGCATGTTGTGGCTATATGTTTTTGCAATACATGTTTATGTGCAGAATATATTTCAGTATACGTATGTAAAGGGAAAGTTCTGTTTTACACTTGGAACAGTAAAAGAACTATAAAAACTAGTCTACAATAAAATATAAAACTGTAAAAATTGCAATGTAAAAAATACTAGATGTTTTTATCTGGTATGAAATAGATAAAATCTCTCGACAAATAACAAAAGTTACACAAGTTAAATTAGATTAAGTTTTATACAAAAATACTATACAAACAAGTAAAAATGTAGAAAATATAAATGGATTATATTTACTTATAATTTGAAAAAAAATGATAAAAAAAAATTGTAAATTTCCTTTTGGTAAATCCCAGATGTAAATCCCAGATGCAAATAATTTTCTTTGCAAAAATTTTCAAAAACTTTCAAAAATGAAAAAAAATTATAATATTCTATTGCAAAAAAATATTTTCAAAATGAATTTGTTTTTCATAAGAACAAATATGTAAGGAAATAATTTTTATCATTTTTTTTTCATATAAGTAAATATAATCCATTTATATTTTCTACATTATATATATATATATATATATATATATATATATATATATATATATATAAAAAAGTCTTTTGTAACAAAATTTTCTGAAGTTGTTTATCACGGTGATATTGAGTTATCACCCTCCCATCATATTGTCACCATATCATTTGAAAAGAATGTAGAATAATACTAGATTTTTATCTGATATGAAATATATAAAATGTCTCAACAAATAACAAAAATCAGACGGTATAAATTAGATAAAGTTTTATATAAAAATAGTATATAAACAAATAAAAAATGTTGAAAATATAAATTGATTAGATTTACTTATGATATGAAAAAACCTAGCAAAAGCAATATATGGAAATCACTTTTTTTTTTGTAAATCACGGATGTAATGAAAAATTCTGCAAATGGAAAAAAAAAAACGATATTTTTCTATTTCACAATATTTTCAATATGAATGAGATTGTTTCCCAAGAGCAAATATTTGTATGTATATATATATATATATATATGTCAATTTGTTGCATAACGTTTCAAATTACTTTTTAAGAAACACAAATGTTTTCTAAGAATGTTAAAATTACAAGTGGGGCAATATGAAAAGGTAAAAATTAGTTGAGAATATTTGTCTTAAATTATGCCTTTCAAGTCATAGAAAAATTCCGGTCTCATACTGTACATTGCATCTTTCATAACATTTTTAACATCTTTCATAACATTTTTAACAATTATGTTACTCGTTACCTTTTTTATGTTTCTAAAGATTAAAAAAAAAGATTTTATGAAGTTATTGAAATTCATTGCAATATATTCTTTTTTTGAATATTTAAGTGTTAAAATGTTATATATATGTTAAATATGTTACTTACTACGTTTATTCAATATGATTAAGTGTTGTTACTATGAATACATTATTTTTCTCTTGCAATATGGATATTAGAAAGAAATTCTTATTACTAAAAATAAAATTAGTATTCCTTTCAAATTATTTTGTAAAGATTTTATCGCTTTCAAAATTGATACAATAGAGAATTTAAAATAACTATGACTTTTTCACCATAGTCTATATTTTATGATGCCTTTTCAAATAATATTGAAAAATCTTTTCGTTTTTTGTTTTTTTTCAAAAGGGATTTTTTGCTTAGCAATGCTATCTAATATATTAATAATATTATTATTATTTTTGATCTGCATCATCATCTGCCTGTTTATTTTAGAGCTTGATAAATGTTCAAATATTTATTTTTAATTATTTTATTATTACTGTTATTGCATTCTATCATTATTAAATTATTACATTTTTTTTGTTAAAGCTAATTAGAGCATACCAGAAAACTCTTTTCTTTTCAAACATGAGCTTATAATTTATTTCAATTAAATGCTTTTAAGGAAATAATATGCATTGTATGTAATTAAAAGTCTCTAATTACTCTAATTATTTTTCCTATTATAAAACCTTAATATGAAAAAAACGTGTGTTAATAATGTGATTACAGGTAGAAATGTATTTAAAATATTCTGATTGACTTAAAAAATTATTGATGACTGTGTTTTATATAATTATGTTTGGCATTATGTAACATATAAATATTTTTTTTAAATTAATGGCAGAATATGGAAAGCTAATTATAAAATCCTGTGTTGTCACCTAATGGATTTTCAAATGCGGTTTTAATTTAGGAGGTCAAATAAAAACCACTTGCATAGAAACTTTGCTTTGAAATAAATGTTGTCATCATTTTTATTAATAATAGAATGGCTTAATACCAAATTAAAAATGATTTATTTTATCTATAGACAATATTAATTTTATTGAAAGGAAGGAATAATTTCTTAAATAGTTTATGTACATCTGTGCTGAATGCGAATCGATAATTTCCTTGTGTGAGTATTTTGTAACGATCTCAATTTATTTACAAATACAAATGGGCGTCTTAAGATAAAGAAATCAACCACACTGGATAAAAATATCCAAATTATTTAACTCTCAAATATTAATACTACTAAAAATATCTCGTTTTTAAAATCAATCAAATTTTTGTAAAAAGTCTTCAAAGTTTTCTATAGTTTGTATTTTCTATATTTTGAACCTCTTCTAAAAAAATTCCACAATATTAACAAATATTTCATTCATATTGTTTTTAATATTTGCATAAGTGTCGTCAAAATCGTTATTTGTTATTTATATACATAGTATTTTTGTACATTTTAAATATTTCTAACAAAATAAAGCATAACAAATATATGTATGCGTAATAATATATAATATGTATGTACGTATGTATAACAATTATATGTATGCATAAGTTTAATTAAATATTTATATGTTTGCATAATCACAATTAAATCCCACCATATTTCTATTATTGCGTGAAAATAATTATGACAGCTTAATGATATATTTAAAATTTATCTATGCTATTATTAAGAGTTAAAAAACAATAATGGACCATTCATTTATTATTCTTAGTTAGAAAACAATAATTGACCCTTGGCATTTATTATTCTTATATAGATAGAAAACTTTAAATCTATTTAAATCTTCTATAAGTTTACGTTAGTCAAAGACACAAGTGCCTAATAAAAACAAAAAAAACCATTCTTGTAAGTTTGCGTTAGTTAATAAAAACATGATGCAAAATTATTCTAACAGTGATTACATACATGCGATTCCTAAATGTTAATATTCTTCTTTGTGACATACAAGCAATTTTATCACACTTTAAACAAAACTTTTAAAGGGATTATAATGTGACTTTTTTTCTGGCGAGTTGTTTACAAACATCATGCTTTGCATACCGGAGATCGAATTTCACCTCTCCGGATACAAAGTTACTTGTTTCAGTGCTTTAAATCGAGCTCATTACTATGCGAATCGAATTTCTCTCGCTAAACTCGTCGTTTTTTTTTTTTTTCCAGTTCCCCCGGTGTGCCGATCATCAAGGATTACAACGGCAAGATGCTGAGCGGGGTGATGGGCCCTTTCAGCGAGGCGACAGTCTGCATCTGATCTGTGAAGCGGAAGGAGGTAAGAATCGACTCAAGTGTTTTCTAATTGTTCGGCCTTTTTTCTTCCTCTTTAACACTGCAGGTGATAGTTGGGGCTCTTACGTCACTTTTTAAATACATGCCACTTTAACCCTTTCTGCATTCATGGTGTTTTTCAGTGACATAACTCACTCATAGAGTAGTCCTAAGTAGATTTATCAAAGAGAAATCATTAATCGAAATTAACCAGTTTGAAATAAAAATATATGTTAATGAATGTTATATAATTTAAAAACCGCCTTGCTCATTCTACTACTGATTTGTAGGAATTGGTCACATCACATTGGCCCCATATAGTAAAAAATAGGTTTTATTGCACTGTGGTTGGCTCAGTGAAATAAAAGCGAAGAATCCATTATCAAGAAATTAAAGAAAACAAGAATTCATTATCAAGAAATTAAAGAAAACAAGAATTCATTATCAAGAAATTAAAGAAAACAAGAATTCAAAAAGAATTCATTATCAAGAAATTAAAGAAAACAAAAATTCATTATCAAGAAATTAAAGAAAACAAGAATTCATTATCAAGAAATTTTGAAAGATGGCCCATATATTTTCACAGATACTCAGAAATTTATTTATTTTTTTATCGAATAAATAAAAAGCAAACGTGTACAGAAAACATAAAATGAAAGAAACTTATAAAAATAAAACAACGGAATTTTACGTTAAAAAACAATTTTATTGCGAATATGCAAATCACATTGGATTTATATCGGAGCCTGTAGAATAGTGTAGCATGTTAGATCGATATATTTTAATTTTTGTCATTTATTGATAATTAATTTTAACTCATTTGTAACAATGTATTTCAGGGTTAGAACTATTTGGCCGTTTTAAACTAACTGTAGTAAAAATATACGATGATAGTTTGGAAATTATTAGCAACTATCTATACTATTAGCGCGGAGAGAAAAAAATCGTATAACTTACAACGAATTTGAAAAAAAAAATGCTTCAATCTTTTTCAGTTCTAAATAAATGTAAATTTAATGACTCTATATATTTAACATTTTTTATTTTATTAGGAAATAAAATTATTTTTATTATATTGCACATATTAAGAAATTATGTTAATTATTATTATGTCACTTAATGTAATATATTTATTTATTAAAAAAGTTATATTACATCTATGTGAAGCAATATAACTTTTAATGAAATAAAAACATATGAAATATATATGTGATATATTTTATTGTTTCATTATTGTTGCGTTTAATTGCATGTTATTATTTGTTAATAGATGTATATTAAGATATATATAATCATGTCTAAATTTATTTTTACATACTCCAAACTAATTATATTAAAGGAAATATGCAATCACAAGTCATCAAGCAAGTTTCTGATATGCAAATCTAGACTTACGCCCTCCAATGTTGAATCACCATTTTACCAAAATGAATATCTGAGTGAATTTCTGCCATACTCGCGTTTGATATCAGTGTGTAACGACTCAAATCGGTTTATTATCGCTTCGAAGTATCATTTGGAAGAATCTGTGAAATGGCGACTCATAAGCCGTTTAGAAGCGAGACAGCCAATCACGGAAGCAGCCAGATGTCTGAATATTTCAAGACAGACGGTATTTACGTTATGGAAACAATTCAATAGAACTATTGTAAAAGAAGGCCAGATAGACAACTGCTTTTGAAGATCGATATTTGGCAATAACTGCCCGTCGTAATAGGGAAGCCTATTGCTCGCCTGATAAGTTCAGAGCTTGCATCCGCCACTAGAGCTGCCGTATCACTGCAAAGAGTATACAGAAGACTTTAATGAAAAGGTTATATGCTTTACCGTCTTCACAAAAAAGAGGTATCGCTTAAATGGTGCAAAGAACATTAGAACTGGAGTGAACACCGTTGGTTCCATGTTCTCTTTACTGATGAGATGATATTTAGTTTACAAGGATTCTAAACGTGTTAGTTAGTAGGGAAACAGGAAATTATCCCCGAACATTATGGAATGTAACCATTTTGGTAGTAAGGGACGATGTTGGGGGAGAGGTATAATGATTGAGGGACTGACACCCATACAGATTTTTTAACAAAGGATATGTGACAGATATATCAGAATGAGGTCTTATAATTATATCTAAGACTTTTCAGAGGTACATATGGATTTGACTTTTATATATATATATGTATACGATAATGCTCGTCCACATCGAGCAACCCTCATTGACGAATTCCTTGAAAGTGAAGACATTCTGCGAATACCATTAAAAAAAAAAAAAAAAATGCTGCTATATATGTATATATATATATATATATATATAACATTTTTTTTTCCCGAGGGAGAGTTTTTTGCATTTCATTCCCCAGAGGACGAATGTGTGCTATTCGTAAAATATACAATAAACACATAACACCAATTTGACAGTAGACTAGCTTTATTGTGGGTAGTTATATTACAAGCAATTAGTGTTTTGAACTAATGAACTGCCACCAAATCTAATTAACCAATATAACCAATATATATATATATATATGCACATATACACACATATATATACATATACATACATATATTTATATATGTAGATGTAGATATATATATATAGGTTACACATCTGACAGGGCCAGTAGAGGAGTCACTTAATAATTACACTTCATGAATTCAAATAACATGAATATGATTAGTTTCTTTATTATAATTTAAAAATTTGTTTTAATTTAATTTATTGAAAATATAACAATATAATTACATATTTATTAAAGAAAAAAAATTTTATTAATATATTTATTAATTATAAGGATAGTCATTTTAAGTTTTCAATTGACATTCATTGAATCGCCATTTTCATGTATATATAAATAACTATAAATCGTCAGAACTTATGTTAAATTTTAAATACTGGAAATTCCTATGTTCTCTTTGAAAGCATGTTCTTTTTGAAAACAAATGTGCATTGATGCTCCTGTTATTCATCTTTATAGATTGATCTTTCTAGCAATGTTCTAAATTTAAACGTCTAGAATTGCGAAGGCATTTATCAACTGAAATGTTTTTCCTAGATTTGTATTTATGATCCTTTCAGAAAATAAGTCGACCTTTATGCTTTTTAAATTTTTCAATAAAATGAAGAGAAAAAACTTTTAGATAGAATAGTTTTTCTTATTTGTAGGTATAAAATGGCATTCACTTGAAAGTCAATAAATAAATAAATAAAAAAAAATACTGGAAAAGATTAACAATTGAACAAAAGAAAATTTCCAATAAATCTTTTCGTTTCGAGCTTTTTTGAAATAAATTGGAGCTGTCATTCAAGTGAATTAAAGCTTTAAAGGGAATTTTTAGATTGAAAGTATTTTTGATACAATATTTCCAAAAGAGTAACATGAATTTCCATTAAAGTTTTTATATTTCCGAAAAAATTTCATCTTCATGAATTAGGGCTTTATAAAGCCTTAACGTGGAATTGATTATGAAACATTTGTTAAAAAAATATTTTTAAAATAATACATTTTGGAAAATCGTTACAAAATGGCGGGTGTTTAAAATTGTATTGTTAAAAATATCTTAACACAGATACAGCTTTTATTAATTTTAAATGATAACTTTATGGGATTTAAAAAAATATTTTTATTTCCTTTTTCATCGAACCTCGCGTTGCATTTATACTATATGTGCCATGAATAGCCCACAGACATGCTGTGAGGGCAGGACATTACTTTTGGAAGGACTTATAGAATAACAGACCCATATTTGAGTAGCGTATGTGACAATACCAGTAACACCCACCTACCGGTATGACTATATGAGAGAAATTACATGAGATGTTTTATTTCATTTTACGGGGTAGGTTTGTTAGTTCTACTCCCAACGCTCTACAGTCATATTAGACTTGATCTACGGTTTAAAGTGGATTCCGGACCCTTACAAACATCCATGGCACCGAGCATCAGAGTGGTAATCACTTGGCCATCAGACCCTATTCCATATAAAATGATAAACTATAATATAATATAATCTATATAATATAATATAATATATATAATATAATATAATATATATAATATAATATAATATATATAATATAATATAATATATAATATAATATAATATATATAATATAATATAATAAGATCAATGAAAATCAGTGTATTTAATAAAATAATAGAGTATTCTTTTGAAATTTTTCCAAATAATAAGAAATTATTTGAAAAATAAATTAATAATATTTTTAATATGCATTTTATAATATATTTTATTCTTATAATGAACAATAAAATGTATTATAAAATGCAGGAGGCCAGAAAATTTATAATGCTAACTTAAACCACTATTTGCTGCATATTTTAATAAAATAAGGATATTTTGAATAAAGATATATGTAAAAATGCATACTAAAACATATTATTGTGGAACACATTTTATTTATCTTTGTTTACTTCAATATTTTATGCTCATAAAAATTCATAACGTAGAAACAATGCAGATTCAAAATGATTCCATATTCGGTTTGAAAAATGATATATCTCACTTTATATATATATATATATATATTTGTATGATGTATGCATGTAATGTATACGACTATTTCATTTTAAGAATTCGCTAGAAAAATGTATTCATGCCTTTTTTTTTTTTTTTTAAGATCTCTAAATATAAAATACTAAAAATATTTTATTTAAAGCATTTATTTTATGGAAAAGGAGATATACATGTTAGAATACCACAGTGAAATCTAAAAAAAAAAAATAAATAAAAAAAATTTCGTGGAATAAATCAGAAAAAAAGTGAAATGAGTAACGGTTTTGGACAGAATTCATAAAATTTTTTAAAATATCTTTATTTTATAGTATTGTAGTATTTTTTTTTTCCACACGGGAAGAGTTTTGGCATTTCATTCCCAGGAGAGAGGAATGTGTTATTTGACAACTATATAATAACAACCGTCACTCAAATTTGACAGCAGACAAGCAGTATTGTGCGTAGTTATATTAAATGCAATTAGAGTTTTGTGTTAATGAGAAAAACCTGTCACTCAAATCTGATGCCAGATATTCGGTGTCATGTATAATGGAACTCATAAAATTAGCGAAGGTCTGTACGATCTTCCCATATCGAAATAATTACAGATTGAATATAAACTACACCATAAGTTGCTCCATAGTGATTGGTGATAGACCACAAGCTGAGAAATGTCTACTCGAATGAAAAGTGAGGGAAGCTGACCCCCTTTACGGATGGCCTTAAAAGAAGTTTATTGATGAAGAAAGGGGAGAGTTCTGCGATAAGTCCACCAGAAGTGTTGTTTTTCTTTTTTTTTTTTGACTGAATAGGCCGGTGTTCCAGCATGTTTTTCAAAGTGAACTCGTTGTGGTTTCGTTTATCATGCCGCGTGATAATTAAGGTCTACCGCAGACCAGTCAAATAGAATTCGAGGTCGACACGAGAACCCTGAAAAATCTCCATCCTTGGAGTGAACTGTCTCTGTGATTTAATCGTGTACTAGAGATCAAATTTAATTTTTATTTGTTTTTCATATCTGTATATAATAATCCAGTGTTCATATTTGTACATTATATATATATATATATATATATATATATAAATAAAAATTAAAAGTTCCCATGAACCATCTAATATAGCCTGAGACGTTACAGTAATTATGCAAAAAACACATTTTTAAAATTCATATTCTGCATCACAGAACGAGAACATAAATGAATAAATTTAAAAACTATTTTTGTACCTTTTAGTTTTAAGTCATAATTTGGAATCGGAAGTATAGGAATTATATTTGTCTCCAGTATCCTATAGGAGCCAATTATAACACGCATATAATAATATGTGAAATATATATGTATATATATATATATACATATATATACATGCATATAAATATATATGCATGAATGTTAACCAAAGTATTTAATTAAATTTACTAGTATTTCTTAAATTAATTATGTTAAATTATGAATAATGTAGCTTTGCTAACTAAATAATGTTAGTATATGATGATTCTGTTGTAATTAGTTCGGTTCTCGCATCAAACCTGACAACATGGTCATAATAGTTAATGCACTTTTAACGTGCTAGTTTACGTGAATTGTTATATATGATAATTACTCTAAATATGTGCAAGTTCGTGCTTTAATGCTATTAAAATGCAATTAATTTACAATGTTTTAGGTAGGAAATGTTAAACTCATACTATTTGTTTCAATGTAATTCTTAAAATAAGATGCATATTAGATCATAGACAATCCAATAAATTAAGAAACGCTTCAAAATTACTAACAAAATCTTTGTAAATGCCAGAAATAGGAATGCATATTTGTTATAGATATATCAAGTACATTTACGACTGATAATAAATAAAAAAAGGTTTTAATAAATGGATATTAATTATTTTTAAAATTTTGAATTAACTAGCATAATTTGGAGTAGTCTTCTTGAATAAAATCTAGTGTTGCTTTTATTGAAAGTATAGTGTAGAAAAAATAAAAGGATATTAAAAATAAAATTAAAAAAAAAGAATTCAAACATTTTAAAGAAAAAGATGTTATACGATTTCAATTTGCATAATTTTTAACTGTAAATAATCTATTTTTATAAAATATTTAACTATAATTTTAAATATTAAACATATATTAAGTAACATATATATAAATGCTATTAATTTTAAATATTTAACTATTATTTTTTTAAAAAGAGTTACTATAAATGCTTTTGTTTTCTTTTTAAAAAAATAAACAGTGTAAACAAATAAATATTTATAAAATTTATGCAATATACATAAAAATTAAACAGTGTAGTGTGCAGATTGAGCAACCAGATTATAACTAGGTGTGGTTGGATTGAGATACTTGTGGCACAGGTTGGAGAACTCACAGCTTTATTACACAAGCAAAAACGTCACATAGATAAATTTGACACCTATAATAATTAACACATTTAAAAACATGTATTATAGATTCGTGAAAGAATTCTGGGTTAAAACCCTAAACTCAGCTACGCGCAGGGTACGCGAAATATGCTTCCTCTCGGGTGAGAGTCTTTAGGCCAACTGACCATTTCTCCTGAACGCCACAGGTGGGCGCTCTTTTGTACTGTGTAGAAAGAAAGCATGATTGCACGTGCTTAATAAAGTGCAAGAGATGTTTTTCACTTTCAGAGTGATGCGGTTAATTTATACAAGTTGCAGAAAACCTAAAAAATGTGTGATTAAATATTTATAAAAATCATGCAATATACATAAAAATTACTGCCGAATCTGAATAGTGTATATAGTGGAGAAACTGCCGTTAAATACCATTAGACACTTTGCCGAAAATAACATTTCTACTTGTTTCAAGATATCTAGAGCTTTCTACAAGTAGAAATTGCAAATGTTAACATAGTGCCATGCTTATCAATCATTCATATCGAAAACACAGCTGGCATTATTATTCTAGCTAGATTTCATTACCATCTATCTATGTTTTTCTTAGACATCATTTATCCGAAGATTGGGGTTTAATGTATATAAAAGAGATATTTTTTATATCCCCCCCAAAAAAAAAAGAACTTAACTTTTAAACAATAAAAAAAAAAAAAAATCAAATGTTATAATTTAACTAATATATTCTTCTAATAAATACTTTATTGCATTATTTTGCATATAAATATTTTAAAAAAATTAATGAAAAAAATATCATTAATACTGAATATAATTTTATAAAAAATATCAGTAAGAGCTATTGTTTGGAATTTTGATCAGGATAAATGCTACTTATCTATAATATTTTTTCTAAAAAACAAATAATATTAATTATAATTTATTTTTCTTAATTTTTGATTCCGACAAAATATTATTTTATTCAAACCTTTTAAAAATATGCATAACATCATCTATTGAAGGAAAATACATTTTACGTTTTCTATAGCTATATTCAAATTCGACTTACTGTGATAGTGCTTACACGTAGCCCAATTTTCTATAATTTTCACACTTTTTTTGTACACACTTTTCTGTTCTTGGGATAGTCCTATTAAAATTTAAGAAATGATTTACAAAATAGTCAATATTCCTTTCAAAAAAAGTCAATATTTCTTAAAGAAAGAAAAGAAGTAACGAAGTGATACAAAAATAAATGAATCAAGAGGTTTTAAAAATAAAAATAAGTGTCTTATTAGTTAAAGAATTAAACAAATACTGTCATATTTTTAATTATGTAAAAACATTGAATCCTAACAGATATAACTTTGCGCAACATGTGTTGCAAACATTAGCTCAAAAACGGAGAGTCTTAATGGAGATCGTGACTGATTGATTAAGCATTTCGCTATCATAGTCAAAATGCCCCTTTTTGTCTTCAGAATAATCTGAATATCTTATCTTATCTTATCTATTTTTGTCTTCAGAATTATTACCCATACACCCTCAAATGTGGAGCAATTACAATCTGAATCTTATTCCAAAAAGACACTGTCTTCAGGAACAATGTGACTCGTTAGTGATTGTGATATGTTTTTTTTTTTTTGCTTTGAATAGATTGCCAGACTGCCTTATGGGAGTTTTCGGATTTACTCCTATATGACAAGCGCATGCGAGTCAGTTATGCTTAGGCAATCGCCCGTCTATGGTTGATTACACAGATACACAAATAGAACATGAGACCTACTGAAATTGACGGATAAAAACAATCTTTTGTACATCGCGGATTGTAGGTAGAAAAGTCTTTAATGTATTATTATAAAAATTAGAGTTACAAAAGTCCTTAATGTGTTATTATAAAATTATATGTAAATTAAAGTCCTTAATGTATTGGTGTAAAACTTATAGTTACAAAATCCACATATTATTATAAATATTGTAGACAGAAAAGTTTTTAATGTACTATTATAATTATAGATACAAAAGTCCTCATTGTATTAATAAAAACATAGGTACAAGAGTTTTTATTGTATTATTTTAAAAATAGGTACAAAAGTCCATAAGGTATAAAAATTATAGGTGCAAAATTCATTAATGTATTATTATAAAAATTATAGGTGCAAAAGTCCTCAATGTATTATACAAATTATAGGTGCACAAGCTTTCAATGAATTATTATAAAATTCATTGAAAAATTGGTACAAAAGTCCTTAATATAAAAAAAAATAACACCCCAATATTTCAAAACAAATATGATTGGATATCTTCCGCTTGCCTCTTAAGTATTGATATAAACGATTCAATAGAACAGCATTCTAATAATATCAAAAGTTCCTCGTTGATTTTACCTCCACCTGCAAACCATCAAGATTTTTCTGAGCAATACATCCATAAATTCTATTAAAAAACAATACATCTTTTAATTCCATTATTCTTTTTCAAATTAATTTATGGGAGTCATTCTTAACCATATATCTCTCTATATGTCTTTTATTTCTTCTCAGGCAAGCCGACTCCTTCCCTGGTGTGGTGGCGGAGTCGTCGAATCGTGGACGACAGCTACGAGGTCCTGGAGCACGGGATTACGAGGAAATGAGCTTTTTATCGAAAAACTGCAGCGCAGGGATCTCATGGCAACGCTCACATGCCAAACCACCAACAATAAAATATCACCTCCTTTGGAAGCCTCCGTCACCCTGGATATACATTGTGAGTGCCAATTTCCTTTTTTTTTATATTATTCTGTATTATAATTCCCATAATCGTTCAATGTGACTCCTCAAACCTTAAGTAGGAATAAATGTAAAAAGTTTTTTTTTTTTCATGTACTAGAATGAATGAGAAAAAATATATTTGTATTCTCACATTCAATACGAGAATACAAGAATACATATATTTGTATTCTTGTAATCTCACATTCTTTGTATATTAACACATGCAATTTTAATAATAAATAATTATTACTGCATTTTAAAGCTCAAGTTTAACCCTATTGTTATACGAGAGTAAGGTGAAAAGTTCTCCGACCTGACAATAAAAGACTGCGACTGTCAGTTAAAAAATTTTTTTTTTTTTTTACATAATCTCCTTGACTTCAGCACACTTGGTCAAACGTTTCTTCTACATCAATATTCCTGAGAGTCTGGAAGGTTGTGAAAATATTCATCTACGGCTATCTCAACTTCTTCATTGGAAGCGAAGCACTTCTCAAAAACAAATTTCTTCATGTTTGGGAACAAATGAAAGTCTGAGGGTGCCAAATCAGGAGAATACGGGCATGGCCGAGCAAATCGTACCTCAAATTCCGCAGTTTTCCATCGCCAACGCACCCTTATACACAGGTGCGTTGTCCT
Source organism: Caerostris extrusa (assembly GCA_021605095.1). Classification (NCBI taxonomy): domain Eukaryota; kingdom Metazoa; phylum Arthropoda; class Arachnida; order Araneae; family Araneidae; genus Caerostris; species Caerostris extrusa. The sequence continues at coordinate 99,425 of BPLR01004774.1, read as the reverse complement.
GGTGAAATATGACATTTTTCTTCTTCAATCCAGGCCTATTCTCGCGAATTTTGGCATCAATCTGGTCAAGAAGGTTGGAGTATTATTCGCCTGTAGATGTTTAGTCTTTTGCAAGGTAATCAACTAACCCTTTCGCATCCCAAAACACGCTGACCATGACCTTTCCGGCAGATGCGATCGACTTCGCTTTCTTTGGCGCTGAACCATCGGCTTCCACCCAATGCTGTGACTGCTGTTTTGTTTCTGGCGTGTAGTGGTGGACCCATGTCTCATCCATGGTGATAAATCTTCGCACAAAATCGGTCGGATCCCTATTGAATTCGTCCAAAGATTGCTGTGGAAATCGTTTGCACATTTTCTTTCGACCGGCATTCAGCAAATGTGGCCCCCATCTTGCAAATGTGGCACCCAGCGCTTTCGCAACCCTAATTGTTTGATCCCTAATTCGATCCCTAATTGTTTCGCAACCCTAAGATGTTTTGCACCTTTCTTCCGATATCCCCACAGCCTCAGCTATCTCATTCACCTACACTCGCCTATCATCCAACACGATATCATGCACTTTTTCGATGGTTTCTGGAGCGGTTACGGTTTTGGCCGTCTTTCACGTGGGTCATCTTCGAGGAATGTGCGACCACGTTTAAATTTAGCTGCCCACTTTTTAACGGTTGACATAGAAGGAGCAGAGTACCCGTAAACTTTTGTCAACTTCGGATGAATTTCCTTATGGGTTAATCCATCCAAAACGAAGAATTTTATGACAGCACGATATTCAAGTTTATCCATTTTAATGAAAAACACCCAAAACGTCTAATGCAAAAATTTGTGTAAACCAACTAGTTGAGAGAACAAGTTGAAACTTGTAATACGAACTAATGACACGTGCACCCAGGCAGGAAACATAAATTTTTGCTGATTGGAGCGCCATCTCAGTGTCAGGCCGAGAACTTTTCATCTTACCCTCGTATACCAGCAATATATAAACAATAGGGTAATAGGGTCTTGTGACTTGCCATAACATATGATCATTTTCCTTAAAAATAAAAGTGATTTTCTTACAAAGATTTTCAGATTTTGATTGAAGTTTAAAACACAAAACATAATCCACTAAGTTTAGCTTAATAAAAAAATACCATATAAATATTAAAATATTTTATTAAAGTTTTCTTTTTTTCCCCCTAACTAGAAGAACAGATTTTTTTGTCATTAACGTGATAACCTGAATATAAAATCCCTGTCTGCCTAGACGTGGTCCTTTTTTTTTTCAAAAATTTCTCGAAGCTAATTATCTTTTGTTGTGTTAGACCACACAGTAAAACTTGTGAGCCTGTTTAATTTACTAGTATTTGTGAAAAAGTTATTTTAGTAATGAATTAAAAAAATCTATTAATGCTAATTAACTTTCACTTGCCGTTTGGTTTTCTACAAAATTAGAACCAAATACTGAAACACTAATTAAAATACTGTAATATCAAACTTTTATTATATATATAGCAAGGTCACATTATTTATTTGCCATTTTTATTATATTATATTAATTTTTTTTTTTTTTATTTATATTTTATGATTTATGTTTTTATGAATAATTATTTATTTATATTGTATTATAATTTTTATGTTTTTTTAAAGGTATTATGTATACAAAATAAGTTTTTGGGTATTTTTATGTATTAAAGTGAATAAATGTAAATGTTAATTAATTTTCAACTTATTTTTGTACGTCCCGTGGCCAAGTTATAATGAGGAATATGCTGCTTTCAATATCTGCATCCATGTTATACAAAGTTGAAATAATTAATTTTATGACCTCATTTTCATTTCTTTTTTTTATATTTTAGTTCTTCCAATTAATAACAGTAATTAAGCAGTCGCATTAAATTACTGAATTTATTCATTAATTAAGATACGGAAGGATTTGTGATTTATCAATCGATTATGTACTCTTATCTGATGCGTTCATTTCCACTACTAATAGTTAGATAAAAAAAATGGCCTGGTTTTAAGCGCACTGGTCTTCTAAAATTAGAAATCTGAGAAAAAAAATGGACGTTCTTTTATAGAGCTACATTTCTCGCTTAATGAGTAGGGAGTCACGAAAATTTACCTGTACGAATGTTGAGTTATTAAAATATATGGTTTTTAATTTTGGTTTATATGGACCTGAATGGCCGAGAGGCTACCGCTCTGGCTCTCGGTACTAGGGGTTCGAGTCCCGGCGGTGCCAGGGATGTTTGTAGCGGTTCGAATCCACTTTAAACTGTAGGTAACGGTCTCACATGAGCGTTGCGGGGTATTGTTACACCGCGTCTGTAGCTTATCTTCAAGCTACACGCACCACCTGTCTAGTGTTAAATAAGTAACGTCAGTGCAGCGCTTACTTTAAGATATCAAATACATCTGTCTAAGTGTTTGCCAGCTGTGTTATAGCAAAAAAAAAGCGTGAAGCGTTGAAAGCGGTTTGAAAGAATAGTTACACACGACATATTATTAACCATGTTATTTCTGCTCGCTAAATGACTGGATTCAAGTCAAAAACACTTCCAGCAATGTATTCTGATAGCATGGAGTAGACATTATTATAGGATTGTCGAAAAACCAACTGACAATGCCAATCTATTTTAAAACATCGCATAATCGCAAATCGAATCATGTGATACAATCTCATAACTGTTTGTTTGATATGATAAATTTTGGTTTATTAATTTTAACTTTATAAGAAAGAAAGAGATCTTTTTAAGATATAAGAAATTCAAGTGTATCAAACCGAAAATGTTCATCTTTACAATCGAATGGACGAGGAACCTGATGGCCGAGTGGGTAACACTCTGGCGCTCTGTACGACGGGTTCGAGTTCATAGATGTTTGTAGTGGTTCGGAATCCACTTTAAACCGTAGGTACCGATTTAATATGATTGTAGAGCATTGTGTGGGTAGTGTTACTCTCATCCGTAGCGTATCTTCAAGTTACACGTACCTCCGGGTAGTGCTAACTGAGTAACAGCTTTGCAGCTCTTATGGCATAAATATTAACTGTCTCAGTATTGACAGCAGCATTAGAACAGCAATGGAATGGGTTTATTAAATATGTGTGTAGGTAAGAATATATGTATGGGATTTATGATGTCAATAGTTATTGTGAATTCTATAGAGCGGTAAACATGAAGATCTTATATTCGAGTAAATTCATAATTTTAAATACCTTGAAACAATAGTATGAAAAAAGATAAATAGTATTTGAAAAAAGATAAATACAGCAATAAAATATTAATGAGTGAACATCAATTTCATTAATGTATTAAATATAATAACGTTAAATGCTTTTTTTTTCTGCAGACAAAATTTTAATTAATTTGTTATGTGTTATATGCTATTATTTAGTTAATTTATTTGTTATAACAATATCGTTAAAAAGAGTGCAAATCGTAACAAAGTTGTCATATTTAGTTTAATTAATACAAAGTAATTTAATCTTACTTGTGTATTACAACTTTTAGCTTAACATTGTTTGAAGTATGTTTATCGAATTTCAGTTCCAATCATATTACTGCGAGACGAACATAACATTAAAGACAAACATTTATTTCAAGTCGAGGCCAGCATCAAAATTTAATTGCTTTGACAGATAAATATATTCTTTTTATGACAAATATATAGCTAAAAACGGAATAAAAAGCTTTCATCGTCTTTCACTCAGCAATTGCTATTTCTTTTTAATGAAGAGCTGACAATGATGTCTTGATAAGGATGACTGAAATTTAAATTTGAGAATGATGTTGTATGGCAGGTCGATGAAGATTTTTTGTCTTTCAATGTTGTATTCGCTGTTTGTTGCAAATGATGCATTATCCCCATATTATTCCTGAGATCTCCTTTCTTTGCGTAATAATGATAAAAACATCATGAAAATGATTACAGGTGTTGTTGAATAATGGTTAACAGCCTTCAATCTTATGTCTTATTAAAAATTTAAAAGCATTTGCAGCCAATTGCGTTTAACTCATTAATATTTACTTTTGTAAATCCATCTATTTTACTTCATATTTGCGAATAAGTTCTTAAGTTGTTCTCGCACACAGATGTTTGATTCATTTAATAGCAAAATATTATCTGTCAACTATGCAAGATAATTCCCATTATAAGAGTTTTTGAAATTTTGGTTTCTTTTGTTACTGAAAAAAATAATTTGATTTCTTCTGACAGAATGGATACATATATATTATTTTTCAGTTTGTCATAATATAGTTTGGTTTATAGTAAATATGGTTAATATTATTCACCTAAACAATTGTGGTATTGTGGAATTAAAAAAAATAACTAATAGAATAAATTTCAACAACTACATGTTTAATTTTTTTTTTTTCTAATGCAGCTGTCAAACACTTAAACATCTGTCTTGGAAGCCTTAAGGCAAGCGCTGCACTGACGTTACTCACTTTGCATTACCCATGGGGCGCGTATAACAAGCCACGGACCCGGAGTAACAATGCTCCCCGCAACTCTCTACTATCATATATTAGACCGGGAGCTACTGTTTAAAGTGAATTCCGAACCACTACAAACATCCATGGCACCGCCGCGTCTCGAATACGAAACCTGTAGTACCGAGCGTCAGAGCGCAAGCCACACGGCCATTCAGGCCCCACATATTTAAACTAAAACACCCCTTTCCAATAAAATTCACCTTAACTAACTCTGCTTAAATCCCAGTGAAAAACTGAAAACGCTTCAAACTAGCTATTGATTTGAAATTGAAAGCCTTTGTCTTAGTCTACAAGTGATTGCTCCGCTGACTTCCCCAAAATTCCTAACTGTTCCTAAAATTCCCAGTCCTTGAAACTATCTCTGCTATAAATATCCTCTTTAGGGCAGTTAAGATAGATGTCAGTCCTAGATTTTCACTACTTTTAAAAAGGCGGTCACCATTGTGACATACCTTTTATCCCCAAAAACGGAAACGCACAGCTGAACGTTAAGTGGATAATTGGGACCATAAGGTCCCACAAAGTGAAGTTGTTGAATAGCGTCTTCATATATTTTACACTGAAGACTACACTGGCAGAGAAGACTTTGATACCACAAAAGACTTTAAAGACTCATTGATTTATTCTAAGAGTTATTCTTATTTTCTCCAGTGACAAAAATAATATATATAATACTGACATAAAATATGAAAAATTTAATTTATCTAACATATACAGTTATGACGACACAATCACAGACACTATAAAATGCAAATTATTTTTTGCAGACCAACAATATTTCATTATTCTTGCAAGTATAAAAGCTTTTATTTTATTCACAGAAAGATGTTTTATAGTCGTTCATATGTTTTGAAGAAATCAAATATGACCTTAACGTTTGGTAGATTCATTATCTGGCTCCGTATCCAAAACATGTTTACAGAGGTATTCACATTATTAATTAAGAATACGATCCTCTTACGAGAAATATCTTATAAAAGAATATTGTTTATTTGTCGGGCGCATTGGGACCCCCAATGGCCGACTTCTAAGTAACCTTTGATTTAGATCACGTAGCCAGAGTATCCATTCAAAATCATTGTGGGACATAAGAGTAATAACGATTCACAGAATTAGAAGATTTTATTGTATAGTGCTTAATGGTTTGGTGGACTTTTGGAATAAAATAACACATAAAAGTTTAAATGTTCGTTTATTATTTTCAATTTCAGATAAGTTTGAAGATTGTAACTTGAACTGTTATCGGATATAAAGTGACATTTGGAATTTTATAATGTCATTTTAAACTTGCGTACATCTAATTGTAAATAATGTGGAAAACAAGAAATTGTTTGCAATGACCCTATTTGTTAATATGGAATAGTCAATTGCTTGGGGAATATCTTGGTGTATAATGCTTAATGAGTTGATGTGAGGTTTTAGGGAATAAAATAACATATAAACGTTTAAATGTTCATTTATTATTTTCAGTTTTAGATAGGTTTGAAGACTGAAACTTGAACTTATATACCGAATGTAAAATACCATTTGTAATTTTATAATGTCATTTTTAGTTTTGCGTACAGCCAATAATTAATTAATGCGGAAGTCAAGAAACTGCTATACAATGACTCCAGATCACCAGTAGCCGACTAATACGTAATCCACTGATTTATAAGACATAGTCACAATATCCATTCAAAATCATTTTGATACATAATAGCAATAACGATTCTTAGAATTGATTCTAATTTACTAGGCTATATCAGGTTTGAATAACATAGAAACGTTTAAATGAGGTTTATAATTTTCAAATGGAATAAAATTTGAACATTTAAACTCATAAAATTTAAATCTGAGATTTTGTATCATTTCAAATTTCAGATGAACGGAAGAACAAGAAATTGTTTACAATTTGAAAACCAAAACCTTTAACATATAACGGATATAAAAATACCATTTGGTATTTTATAATGTCATAGTTTAATCTTGGGTTTTTGTCAAACAATTGCAATTAATGAGTTTGAAGACTGAAACTTCAGGACAAGAAATTGTTTACAATGACCCTATTTGTTAATATGGGATAATAAATTGTTTGCTATATTTAAATTCCGGAATTTCTTTTAACATTCTTTAAATGAAATTAATTTTAATGAATGAATTTAAATGAATTTTTTGAATGGATTTAATGAATTTTACTATTTTTTTTATACAAACTTTGTGACAATATTTCATTATTATTACTACAAAAAAAAATTTTATTTTTATTCAGAAAAAGATGTCGTGTAATTCTCTTGTGTTGAAGAAAATAAAAATTACCTTAATGTTTGGTACATGCATTGTCTAGGTCCATACCAAAACAATGTTTACAAGTTATTCAATTTATTAATACAGAATCTGAGCCTCTTACGGAAAATCTATAATTAAAGTTTTGAAAAGAATATTGTTTATTTGTTGGACGGATTAGGAAATTTTATCCTATCGCTTTAAATACAACAAGGAATATAAATAAAATGAGTATAAATAAATCTTGGAACGCTAAAAACTCCATTAAACAGATTGCATGTTTTCGAATATTACAAGAAATTTGTCTTCTAGCATAGAGAATTCAACTTTTAAACAAAACTGTAAACATCGAAACAACTTTTTTTTTTAAATTAAGAATAATTTCTGCAGTTATTTTTGAATAATAATTTCATTTAAAGCAAATGTAATTAATTTTCTAATTATTTAATTTGCTAATTTTATTATTAATTTATGAATATTGTTTGTTAATGTAATGGATTATTATCATAGATTATGCTGTGGTTTTACTGCAGCTGGCAATACAGAGACAGTTAAACTTTATGCCATAAGCAAAGGCTGCACCGCTGATACTCATTTGGCACTGCCCAGGAAGCACATGTAGTTTGAAGATATGCTACGGACGCGAGTAACACTACACTAAACGCTCTACTATCCTATTAAACAGAGGCCTCCATTGTAAAGTGGATTCCGAGCCACAATAACCATCCATGGTACCGCCGGGAATCGAACCCAAAACCTGTGGTACCGAGTGCCGGAACGCTAGTCATTTGACCATCAGACCAATAATAGATTGAATAAATGCTATGGATTAAATGTGCTTATTAATTCGTCGATTATTATAATTATAATCGGCATATGTATACTTATAATTATCTAATTATATATTATTAATATGTACTATATCACATCTCCTTATCAATTAAACAATATAATCTATTATGTTAGATTATTCAACGCAATATATACTTTATATATATAAGACTGTTTACTAGAATAGCTAAAGTATGATTAGTTCCTAAATTTGTTTTAATTTGACTTAAATATTTTCATTATAGCACGATTAAATTTCATATTACTTTAAGAACCATATTTATCTTTCCACGAGGCATCTATGCTTATAATTTATTTAAATAATCTTAATTAATTCATACAATTGAAATGAATTGAATAAAAATATATTTAAAATTCCACAACTAAAGATAAGTATTTGTATATAACGAAAATTAAAATAATTAATTATAAACTAAACACTAACTTTCATGTAAACTGCTAATTAACTGATAATGTGTTGGCGCTGCATAAGTAAATGTGCTTATTAAGATAATAACTTTGTTGAAAAGGCTAATATCAATTAACAGTTGTAGTTAAAGCCAATTAAAAAATTTAAATGTAAAGTGTATAGTAAAATATTTTTTAAAACGATCTGGTAAAAACATAAGCTCTTTTATGGCGTGGGCATTTGTATAATGATAATTAGTTCTTCTGAAAATTGAAATTATGAATGTATAAAATTTTTATTATGTATATTACTTAAAACCATTGAGTATTGGCTTGAAAGGCAAGATGAAGATGTTAGCTAATAGGATGTACAAAGAGATTGAATTGTGTAGTTATAATGAACATGGATTTTTAGGGGTATTTTTTCATAATTTTCGATTAATTACTGCAGTGGTTATTTATGCTATTCTTTATTAAATATCTTATGTTACTCACGCAGTGGCCAGAAGTAAATTAAATAACTCTGGAGAAGTAAGGTTTTGAACCCTCTGTTGGTATACGTTGTAGTCACTACCTTCAGAAACTAGTAGTTTTAATGGTGATTAAGATAATGTGTGAAAAAAATCTTGAATCGGTAATCTAGCTGCCTTGTGGGATATTTCTGTTTTTCTCTTCCATACAGCATGCATATTTTTCTTAAAAGCCCTCCCAGGAAACAATGTTATCTTCCATCAGTGGGCTGTTTGTTGGATACATAAATGAAATACGAAGCCCATCAATATTTAGTGTAACTACCCTCTTAGCATTGAGGCTCACCCTTTGGTGACTATTTAGCTGAAGCAGCCCAAAGAGTGGTCAACAAATATGTTTTAATATCTTATCCGCATATGTTCAAGCTTTTCAACATTCACCAATTATTATTTAGTTGATTACATGTCTTCAACGAGGGAACTTTTTTATGATATTTTTTCCTTCCTTTTTTATTATTGTAAGTTTAATAAACATCTTTATAGATAAGACATATAATTTTTAATTAAAGAAATTGTAAAAGCGTTTATATGATTTTAAGACGAAGAAATATTCCAATATTGTAAGCGCATTAATGTATTGAGCTAGGTAATATGGGGCTTCAAGTTGTATCGGCAAGTTAGCAAAGCTCTGTTTACTGACACAAAAGTATTTAAAAAATGCCCTAGCTACTATTTCAACTTCTCAATTATTTCGTAAAATTGACTATTAAATAACTCTTGGAGTCAATATTGAATGTATCCAAAATGTTTTTGTTGTTGAAGTGCCACAAGGAATGCACAGACACCTGCAGTTTTTTTTTTTTTTTTCTATTTTAAGATTGAACTGGGTGGCAACTGTTGCACGCTTAACGAGGAATAATATAAACATTTTTTTAGTATAAAAACTATTTAATCATTGAACAAATATATCTTGCTGATGATACAGGTCTTATAATCGAAAAACGTGAAGAATATCGCAGATTGTCATTATTTATTTAAATCACAAGACGTTTATACAAGTTTTACTTTTTGTTTACACAAGTTTAATTGGCAAAACAGCGATCGATGCCAGCGATTGTGAGTTTACCTTCTGCCAAGTTACTTAATGGGCTTATGAAGAATCATCGCATGCAGTAACAGGCTTAAACAAAAATGCTAAGAACTTGTATGGCATTTTTATCGCCGTCTATATTAGTGTTTATAAGTGCCGAATGACTTACGCTAACAGGTTAAAAACTGGTTTAACAGAAAATCTTGACTTCGCATTCAAAGGGACCCCGTTGTTGAGCAGCTGTCACTGACAGCAAGATATAACGTAGTTTATTTTTGCGGTCTAACAGAGACAAATGAAGAGAGATCGCCTACGGGTGACTCGACTCGAATCGTGCTCTCTTCTGGATGGGCATTTAGGATTGAATCTTGTAAAGTAACCAAGAGTTTACTCACTGAGTTTGAAGTGTCCTTGTAGAAAGATTTTTATTATTTGTTTATTGTTTTTATAATGATGTAAAGGGGCCTGATGGCGAGTGGTGCTTGGAATCGAATCCCGTCAGTGCTCTGGATGTTTGTAGTGGCTCGGAATCCATTTTAAACAGTAGGTCTCGGTTTAATATGATCGTAGAGCGTTGCGAGGGTAGTGTTACTTGCATCCGTAGTATATCTTCAAGCTGCACGTGCCCCCTGGGCGGTGTAAACTTTGCTAATGGCATAAAGATTGTGTCTCTGTATTGCCAGCTGCATTTGAACAACAATGTAATAACGTGAAGCCTTTTGCTGTGCTCATCAAAAATTTTCAACTATGACCTTCTAAAACCCAAGTAGGGAATTTTAAAACACATTTTATTGAATAAAAAACAACCTGTTTTATTTTACGTCACGGGACGTTAGAATTGGTCTTCTCCCTTGGGTGTACGAGCATTAAAGGATTAGTTTAGAAAAATTATGGAAAGAAGACTTCTCCTTCGTTCCGATAAAAGATTAGTAAAAATTTTAGAATTCTGCAAAGCTGGCACTATTCTAGGAAAGAAATTAACTCATAAAATTTGTTTTTAATGTTATATACTTAAAATGTTAGAAACAATGTAATATTTTGCTTCTGAAAATTAACTTTCAATGAATGTCTAGTTATAAATGTATCAACTTCATATCATTTGAGTACTAACACCGTAAAAGTCAAAAGCATGGGCAGAAGGATATGATGATTAAAAAAAACGTAAAATTTTAGTTCAAAAACAGAAGCGTTTAATATTTTTAAGCAGTTTTTTTCTTCGTCAAGATTATTTTTATAATGTTTGTTTGCAAATATACTATTATTTACCAGTGCTAAACGTTTTGGTTTAAGATTAATTGCCATTACAACGCCTAATCTGTAGCAGATTCACAGTTACCCAGAGTGCAGTACTAGAAGCTTCTTGCATAACCCCATCTAGTTCGATAACGATTTGGAGATGGTGTTTGAGATAACCTTCCCACTTTCTCAATCTCTACAGAGAGCCCTTCTGACATTATAATTGTTGTGTAGACACGTGTTGTAGAGACACTTATTTCTGTGTGGCATCATTTTCCGAATTTCAGAGCAAGCTTGTCTTGTCAGGAGGCTTAATGTACCACTAATTATATACTCATCCATTCTAGTCCGTAAAGATATATTCCACCAATCCTAGAATCTGACATCTTAGAATGCCAACCTATCGTAAGTATGAACGGACGAAAATCAAGTTTCCACTTGGCTGGGATACAAGACATGAGATTTGAGTATCTATTAGAAATGCACCTTTGTGATATAATCTTATTTCTATCAACATCATTTTTAGTAAGTTTTATCTACATAATATTTCAGATACATATTATTATTAAAAATATTTTTCTTTTTTTTTTTATAATTAGATAATTTATTTATATTTTATTTAAGTCTATATCATAATATTTAAAGAATTTTCTTTGCAATAAAAAGGGTTATTTTATACATTTGAATGCTCATATTAATCGATTCACTTTAACTATATTGACGATCTGAAATATTTATCCATAAGTTAATTGTCATTGAAACGAATGTATGTATTTTTGTGATTCGGAAAAACTAATTCAAATTCCTCATTACAGAAATTGGTTTTTCTTTAATTATTATTAAACTTTATATCTCAGTAACAACAACAAAAGAAAAAAAAAAAGGATTTCTGTCTGTCTCGATTTCTTCAAAAACAAACGAACAAAAAAAATAATTTCTTAATCTTATTGACTCTAAAAGAAAAAAAAATATGACATAATAATCATTTTCTTTTTAACTAACATCTTCTTCAATACCAAAACTCATTGCATCTGTCAATTACAGCATCTCTTAATTGCGTGGATGGTTGTTATTTTTACAGTTATCCCAAAAGTTTTGATAAACAAACCAAAAATAATAGTTCTGGAAACTTTATTATTGGAAATAACACCAATAATTATCTGGAATGAAAAGCAAACCATCTGGAGATGAAAGAAAATGACAAAAATCTCCCCAAAAAAACAAAATAAAGTATAACGAAATAAAGTAAAAAAATTATATCCGAATTACATCAAGGGATCCATTGAACCTAATACAGAAAGAACAACAGAAACAATCTTCATTTCATCGAAATAATAAAAAAGAAAGTTTCCGACTGACAGACAGAAACATAAGCTTTCCCATATCGAACAACTGTCAAAACTTGTATTAACTGAAATTTTGAAATTAGAGAGTTCTGTTGACCTACATTTGGAGTGGACAATGGCTACTATCATTTTCCTCTGCTGTAATTAATCTTTTGCTTGGACGTAGAGGTTTCCGCGATACTTACTGTTGAAATCACTTTACATGGAGAACGGATAACAATATTCAGAAATAGCGGCTTACGAAATATTAATTTAACATTTAAATTAATATTTCGAAAAAGTTCGTTGTAGAGAAAGTTTTATTGGTATCGGACAGTACGTATTTTCAGTAATAAAGAAAATAAAAACATTTTTTTTTAAATGGAAAACTTATTAATGAAGTAAGGCAAGAATTATTAATGTTCTTTCTAAAAATGCTGAGTAAAGTTTTCATTTTATGAAGTTATATTCAAGAGTTTTTAAATATTGTTCCTTTTTTTTTTTCTTCCTATTCGACTGATTGACAGTAATTATTTACTTTTATTTTATTGAAAAACAGCTCGAAAAAGATTTTTATATTCTTTTTAGAATGAATTATGTACATCTTACATGTTTTCTCATGTTATGTTACATGTTACATGTTTTCTCATGTTATGTTACATGTTACATGTTTTCATGTTATGATGTTACAGGAATTACATGTTTTTACCTCAATTTTAAATTAATTTTTCTTTTTTGCTCAGTTTAAAATTGCATGTTGCGAATTCATTAAAGTGTGTATTAATTTTTGCTTTTTAAAAGTTTTTTTATGCAATGTTTCCCATCGTAAATAACTGTTAGCATTAGCTCGAAATTATTAAGGAATCGGATTATTTTAAGTTTATGCTGTTTTATTAACAATTTGACCCTCCTCGTGGTTCAGTAGTAACGTGGTAGCCACTGATAAGCATTAGTACTATGGTTCTCAATCCGCTGATGGCATTATAGGCCCAGTTTCGAAGACGAGAAGATTCGATGACGTTTGTGATGTACACTAATACAGAAAGAACAACAGAAATGGTCTTCATTTCATTGAAATAATAAAAAAGAAAGTTTCCGACTGACATACAGAAACATAAGCTTTCCCTATCGAACAACTGTCAAAACTTGTATTAACTGAAATTTCGAAATTAGAGAGTTCTGTTGACCTACATTTGTAGTGGACAATGGCCACTATCATTTTCTGTGCTGTAATTAATCTCTTTTCCTGGACGTAGAGGTTTTCGCGATGGAGGACTTACTGTTAGAAATCACTTTACATGAATTTTGGATAACAATATTCAGGAATAGCGGTTTACGAAATATCAAGCTAATGAAAGTTCGTCCTAGTCCTAGAGATATTTTCGTCCTAGTGAATGAAAGTTTGTCCTAGAGATATATTTATTAGTATCGGACAATAGGCATTTTCAATGATAAAAAAATATAAACATTTAAAAATGCATGTAATTAATACAATAATTAACAATATTTTTCTAAAAATAATTGCTTAAATTAAAATCTTTTCATTTTATGAAGTTATAATCACGGGTTTTAACTAAATTAAAAATGTATGTTTCGAATTCAAAAGTGGGTTGTAATTTTTGTTTTATAAAAACTTTTTAAGCAATGTGTCTCATAGATAATAACGTCCTCGTCTGGGGGTATAAATATAGTGTTTTAAACTCTGCATTTTCATCATACAGCATTGCCTATGATGAACAAACAGAACACACTACTAATAGCATTTTCAACTCCAACTATGAAGTCCACCTCTGACGATGATTCAGCAGCAAACAAACTTCCAGTGAACGCCGAAAATGTATGTGATTAACACTGTTACCACACAAAAAAATTAAGTAAAGAAATTATGTAGTATGAATTTGAACTATATATTAGGTGTTTGTGTAAAGTGGACTTAAAAAAACTTTCAAATTAATTACATTTGCAATTTCATCAACTATTTAAATTTATATTGAATATTTTGAGGAATTTTTTTTTGGAAACTGTACATCAAAAAGCTCATAGCAGAATGCCTTTATTGTTATCATTACTAGCTTTTTTGTTAGAAATGGAACTTAAGCCACTTTCAAAGAAAATGGTTCATATAACTAAAAGAAATACATAAACCTATGTCAAATTCCTCTACAAAAACAATATTTTGTAAAAGCACTTGACATAAGCTTCCTTCTATTAAATATTATATGTTTTGGAATTTTAAAATTCAGTTACCGAAATTAGCATTTTTACGTTTACAAAATAAGATTCTTTAAATTTTTTAAATAGTTAAGTTAATTAAAATATGTTATCATATCTTTACTTTTGGTTGAGGAGATTATTATCAAACTACAGTTTCTTATTTTACTTAACTTTACATAATTTTTAAATTTTTTTTTTTTTTTTTTTTTGAGATTTAATCTTATTGTTCTGGCTTTAGATATAAGGTGTACAAAACAAAAATTTAAAAAAAATAATAAATATAAATAGAAGAATTGTTGGATAAACCAAAAAAAAATTATAAATATTCTTACAAATATAAGAGGAAAGCAGTGAATTATAAGGATGCAAAAGATGTGATAATGCACTAAATATGTAAATTATAGCCAGAATTCTGCATTTTTGCTGTTAAATTCGTCAAAATTAAAGAAACACATTACAAATTTGCACATTTTAATAAAATAATTAAAGATGGCATTATTAAAAAAGCAAGTGAAGAATATGCATCGACGGAGTTGTTGGAAGTTTGACAAAAACAAAATCATGGCCTGTTGCCGTCACATTTTTTAAAGCAGTGGATGTATGCGAATAGAATTTAAAACAGTTTTTTGTCACCTAATCTGCAGAATTAACTCGTGTGAACAGCATTAAGGAACTGTATAATTTTAGATAATTACTTGTCTCCAACTTTTTTTTTAAAACAAAGATCTTATTCTTCGTGAAGTAAAAAATATAAAAGAAAAAAATATTTGTAATTCGAATACTGCTTCCCGTATAGGAAGGCATTTTAAGTTTGAAATTTAAAAAATGATTAGGTTTTTTTTTCTATTAAACTATTAAATTATAATGTTCGAAGATTATACATTAAAATTTGTAAAATAAATGTTATTGTTTAAGTTATTGATGTATTTGAATTTGTTTTCAATGTCAACTGACTTTTATATGTAATATATTATAATGATTTTTTTTCCGTAATTTATTTATTTTTCCGTTTTATTTAGGTTAGGGTCATCTTTCTGTTTTGTTTAAATTTTGCAGTAAAATAGTTGAAATAATCCTTCTATCACATTTCAATTTTTAAATGTTTTTTTTTTTTTTTATAATCATGTAATATTTTGTAAACAAAAAAAAAAATCTAAAATTGAAATTTATGTATAAACATCAGAAGTTTTTTACGAGTATTTAAAGTGTATATTATGGATAATTGTAATAAAAAATCAATTAATTAAAAATATAATAGGCTGAATCGATAAACATATTACTTATAAAATTTAGAATTTAATGTAAGAACAAAGTGCTTAACAACAACCTTAAATATATATATATATAATTCCAAAAGATTTTCTTGCCTTGAAAAATCTCATTTTGATTTTTGAAATAAAACTGCATTTCTTTCCCCAAATGCTCTTTTAGAATAATTTTACATTATTTAATTATATAATATTAGCTCGTTAAATAAATGCAAATAAGCATTATATAAAAAAAAATCCGTGAAAGAAATTTAAAATAGACTAATAAGTCGTGAAAGAAATTTTGAAAATTAACCAATAGGAAACATTGAAAGCAAATACACTAAAACCCAGTTCCTCAAAACAATGCCCATAGTTTTATGGGTAAAAAATCTAGTTAAAATAATGTTTTTATTAAATTAATATAAAAGGGATTTAAAATTCCACAGAAAAATTTGTTTTTATAACAGTAATTGATTGCTTTTTTAAATGATAATGATAGATAATTTTAAATATTTTAAAAACAAATTAAATAAAAGGAAAAAAAAACGAAACGACGGCATTAACAATTAAATTAATTAAGAAAAGTTGATTTTTTTTTTTTTGCATACAAGAAAAAAATTAATTTATATCAAGGAAATTTATATAATATTTAAAATATGTAAAATTAAAATGTCCATAGCTCCCACTTTTTAATAATATGCAGTTTTTCGTATAAATGTGTAATATTGTTAGGTTTCATGTTAATATATACCCCGAACAGTACATTGACGGCTGAATAGGGAAGGATATTGCCTTATGGC
Organism: Caerostris extrusa; assembly: GCA_021605095.1. Classification (NCBI taxonomy): domain Eukaryota; kingdom Metazoa; phylum Arthropoda; class Arachnida; order Araneae; family Araneidae; genus Caerostris; species Caerostris extrusa. Next base: position 83,055 of record BPLR01004774.1, on the reverse strand, counting down.
TTTTAGGAGAAACTGCCTCACATTTGCTTAAAAGGTTTCACCAAAAATGTTGACCATTTGTTGCAAACACGTTTTATACATTATCGCAACCCCCACCGAGTCCCCTCGTTTCTAAATGCAGAGACCGTAACGGACACCACCATCAGATTCGTACCTTAGCCCTCCACATACTAGCTGTGCACGTTACCACTGGCCCAACAGCCAATGATTGCTTTAGATATATAAAATAAAAATTGATTGGTAATTTTTATAGTTATCACATCCTTAAGTTAAATTATAATTATAAAATAAATTGCTTCTTTTAGGGAAAAAATAATAAATAAATGCATTAAATTATAATCCATATGTCTAACTCAATTAATGTCGTCATTTATAGTCATTAATGACGTCATTTATATGTGATCCCTAAAAATATAGATATATCAGATAATAAAAATAATTATTTTTTAACTTTACAACTTGTTGAATAATGTAACAAGTGTTATTTTTAGTTGTTTTAAATTTTGATATAAAAATATTACGCAAACATTTATTTATATTTTAAATAAAAAATTTAAAACATAAAAAGAAACACTTATTATAAAAATAAAAATTGGAAAAACTATTTTGCAAGAAATGTTCGAGGAAAATAAATTTAAACCAATTTGCACTAAATATTTACACTAAACTCTCTAACCATACATTTCAAAGGCTAGTAAATAAATAAAAAAAAAAAACCCAAATGAACACCTTTAAAAGTATCAGTTCAAAGAAATTAATACTACGTATAACTAAAATGTATTTAATAGTGCTTCTAAAAATAAAATATACTGCATAAATAGAGATCATACTTTATTTTAATCATTTTATTTTAAATCATTGTTTATATTTAGATTATAGCGTACATTATACACCAAGGTATTTTACTAAAAAAAAAAAAAATTTCCTCTGAAATAGGAATTTTGTTGGATATTCTAAAAAAGATTAGATCGAGAATAAATATTTGTTAATACAAATATTTATCCTCTAAAAAGTTTTTTGAATGTTTATCTTACCAGTTAAAAAAAATAAAAAAGAAACGATTTTTTTTCTCCTTTCTTTTCTTAAAAAAAAAAAACATTTTGGTTTAGTTTTTTTTTTTTGAAAAATATTAAAAACAGGTTAATGTTTTAGCTAACATATTTTTTTTTCTTCCTAGGATTGTGTTTAGATTAATTTAGTGGTTACACTAAGAAGAAAAACATATTTTTTATATATCCTTTTAATTAATAAAAATCATTTAAAGGATAAATATCACTGCTTTATTCAGTTTTTAATATATTTTTTTCAAGTGCTAATTGGAAACATTAAACAACGACAGCAACTTTGGTTAATTTAATCATTGACACCAATTAATTTCAATTTTTTTTTTTCGTGTTATGCTGTATTTCTTTTATAAGTCGATATTTTTTTTTATTTGTATTTAATTTCTGTATGTTTTAATTTTTTTTTTTTAGATGATTTTAAATTGAAAGATAATTACTTTTCCAAGGTTGAGATTAATTTCCCAAAAAAAATTAACAAATGTAAACACACTTTTTTTTTTTTTTTTTTTGACATTTAAATAATAGGCATTTTAATTTTTAATTTACTGCATATGCAAATAAAATATTTCATTAAGTAGTTCTCACAAAAATTTTTTCATTTAAATCATTGATTGCAAATATTCGATAAAAATATTTGAAGAAATGATTTTCCTTTTTCTTTACTCGATTGGAAATTACATTAAACGTACGTAGAATTATTGTTTTTGATTTCATTGAATTTATAAATATTCTTTAAACTTAATAATTATTGTAAGCGTGGAAATAAATTATACTGTTTTATTTAGACATTTTCAATTATAAAATATACTTCTTTGCGGATGATTGTAGTGGTTTGGAATACACTTTAAACCGTAGGTGCCGGTCCTTATAGGATCGTAGAGCGCTGACCAATCACTAGCCTCACCGCGTTCGCCTGAAACCGGTTTGAAATCCACCGCTTCGAGTTCACCAACTTTCAACTCGAAGCGGACTTCACTAGGCGTAATGCAATTTCTGACGTTCCGCTGTGAACTGGTCGAAAAAAATTTTCTTCCTTGCAGCATATAGCGTCGCCGCCTCTCGCCTCGGTGGGAACGAGACTTTATGATTGTATCTTGCGGATTAACCAAGGGTTTAAACTAGGGGTCTTCAACCCAAATGATCTTGGGCGCCACTTTAAAAATGCATCATTACTCTGCAGGGGCCGCATAAAAAATTATATAGCTCCATATTAGATTTAGATCCGTTATAGACATTTTTTTGATGTGGAAAATTGAAACATAATGAGTTATTATTTTTGTGTTTATTGTTATTCTTACATGTAAACGTAGATAATATAATATTAATGTTACTAAACGCAATTTGTAAAGAGATATATATCACTAAAAATGAAATATAAATATAAAGAAATAAAAAAAATGAAATTAATAAAAAAATATTTATTTTACTAATGCAATATTTGTTTTTTCACTTTTTTCATTCAGCTTCTGCAAATCAATCTCCATTCGGGTATTTGCATATAGTAATATGTGTTGTGTTCATTATGTTTTAACGTATTTTGTGTTTTGTCAATTTCATTTTAGAAAAAAAACGATTCCTAGATGTAAGTTGAATCAAAAGCGCTGCCAGATTTTTCTAATATCTAGGCATGATCACTGCGCCTGAGACTACTTAAAGTAAAACATAGAATCTGCTATATTAGATGTCCGAAGATGCGCGCGCATCATGAGTTTTAAGAATATAATTTAATTATTATGCGAATTCATAACTGTAAATTCATGAACAAAGCAGGCAATATCTGTCATATATTCGCAAAAATATTATTTTAAGACGAACGTTATTTTTTTCTCATAATTTTGACAGTTAATATTTGAATATAGGGATAAACAAATAATATATTTTAAATACATTGGATTTCACTACTTTGGCTATCATGAAATAAATATATTTTGTAAAGGTGTGATAAATCTCACGGACCGGAAAACTTTTCAAGGCAGGCCGCGGGTTGGCCAACCCTGGTTGGAGTTTTTTTTTTTTTTTTTGTAATGATATGAAGCCTTTGCTGTGTTCATCAGCGATTTTCAACTATAACCTTCGAAACCCATGTAGGGAATTTTAAAACACATTGTATTAGATTGAATAAAAAAGCAACCTGTTTCCTTTTTACGTCACGAGACGTTAGAATTGGTCTTCTCCTTGGGTGTACGAGCATTAAAGGATTAGTTTGGAAAAATTGTCCAAAGAAGACTTCTCCTTCGTTAGCCGCTCGATAAGAAGATTAGCAAAATTTTAAAATTCTGCAATGGCACTATTCTAGGAAAAAGTTAACTCATCAAATTTGTTTTTAATGTTATATACTTAAAATGTTAGAAACAATGTAATATTTTGCTTCTGAAAGCTAACTTTTAATGAATGTCTAGTTATAAATGTATCAACTTCATATCATTTGAGTGCCAATACCGTAAAAGTCAAACGCATGGGTGGAAGGATGGATATGATGATTAAAAATTTAATAACTTTAGTTGAAAAAAAGGCATTTGTTTTTTTTTAAGATTTTGTTTATCAAGATTGCTTTTATAATGTTTGTTTGTAAATATACTGTTCTTTACCAATTCTAGACGTTTTGGCTCGAGATTAATTACTATTACATAGGTGAATCTCTAACAGATTCAGGGTTACACAGAGTGTATCACCAGAAGCTTCTTGCATAGCGTCATCTACTGCAACAACAATTTGAAGATAGTGTTTGGGATAACCTCCAACCTACTTTCTCTATCTCAACAGAGGGACTTTCAGACATTATGATTGTTGTATAGACACAGAAACTTTCACTCCGTGATCACTTCTCGAGTTTCGAACCAAATTTGCTTTGCTTAATGTGCTATCCTCCAGTCGGTAAGGTAGACTCCATCAATACTAGAATCTCATATCGTACAATACCAGCCAATCGAAAGTATAAAGGGACGTAAAAATCAAACTTCTAATTAAACCAAGCTTGTTTGCTTAATATACCATCCACCAAACTAACCAGTCCGAAACGATAGATTTCACCAGTACTAGAATCTCATATCTTAGAATGGCATCCAATAGGAAACATGAATGGTCGGAATATCAGTATCAATGGTTGATTTTTTTTTCCAATTGGCTGGAATACTATGACTTGAGATTTCAGCATTCTGAAAAAAATTTAAGTGTGATGTTATCTTATTTCTTTCAAAGTCAATTTTAGTATGTTTGATCAACATAATATTTCAGATGTAATATAAATCTTAATATTAAAAAAAAAAAAATCTTTGTTCTTCATTTTTAAGTTTAGAAAATTTTATCTTTTACTTAAGTTAGCATCGTAATAGTTAATAATAAAAATAAAAGGCTTATTTTATACATTTGGATTCATATGTTAATCGATTCAGTAGAAATATATTGACGATCTGATATATTAAGTCATAAATTAATTACCATCGAATTGAATGTGGTTAGTATTTTTGTGATTCGGAAAAACCAATTCAAATTTATCATTACTAAAATTGATTTATCTTTAATTATTATTAAACTATATCTCAGTAACAACAACAAAAAAAAAAATTATTTCTATCTATCTGACTCGATTTCTTCAAAAACAAACGAACAAAAAAGATCATTTTTTTAATTTTTATTTACTCTAGAAGAAAAAAATATATGGCATAATAATCATTTTCTTTTTAACTAACATCTTCTTCAATACCAAAACTCATTGTATCTGTCAATTACAGCATCCCTTAATTGCGTGGGGGTTGTTATTTTTACAGTTATCCCAAAAAGTTTTGATAAACAAACCAAAAATAATAGTTCTGGAAACTTTATTATTGGAAATAACACCAATAATTTTCTGGAATGAAAAGCAAACCATCTGGAAATGAAAGAAAAACGACAAAAATCTCAAAACAAAATAAGAAATAAAGTAAAAAAAAATATATCTAAATTACATCAAGGGATCCATTGAACCTAATACAGAAAGAGCAACAGAAACGATCTTCATTTCATCGAAATAATAAAAAGAAAGTTTCCGACTGACAGACAGAAACATAAGCTTTCCAACATCGAATAACCGTCAAAACTTATATTAACTGAAATTTCGAAATTAGAGAGTTCTGTTGACCTACATTTGAAGTGGACAATGGCCACTATCATTTTCTCTGCTGTAATTAATCTCTTTGCTTGGACATAGAGGTTAATAAGATTAATAAGATTATTTTTAATTTTTAAAATAGTTAAGTTAATTAAAATTAGATATTATCATATCTTTACTTTTTTGGCTGAGGGAATCATTATCAAACTACGATTTTTTATTTTACTTAGCCTACGCAATTTTATATAATTTTTTTTTGAGATTTAATCTTATTGTTCTGGCTTTAGATATAAGAGTAAAAAATTAAAATTAAAAAATTATAATAATAAACAGAAGAAATGCTGGTTGAAACTAAAAAAAAATTATTCTTACAAACTTAAACGCAGTGAATTATAAGGATGTACAAGATGTGATAATGTACCTAATATGTAAATTTTCACCATTTTGCTGTTAAATTCGTCAAAATTAAAGAAACACATTACAAATTTGCACATTTTAATAAAATCCTTAAAGATGGCATTATTAAAAAACAGCAAGTGAAGAATATGCATCGACGGAGATGTTAGAAGTTAGACAAAAACAAAATCATGGCCTGTTGCCGTCACATTTTTTAAAGCAATGTATGTGTGCGAAAAGAATTTAAAACAGTTTTTTTGTCACCTAATCTGCAGAATTAACTCGTGTGAACAGCATTAAGGAACTGTATAATTTTAGGTAATTACTTGTCTCCAATTTTTTTCTTAAAAACGAAGATCTTACTCTTCGTGAATTAAAATATAAAAAGAAAAAAATATTTGTAATTCGAATACTGCTTCCCGTATAGGAAGGCATTTTAAGTTTGAAATTTAAAAAATGATTTGGTTTTTTTTTCTATTAAACTATTAAATTATAATGTTCGAAGATTGTACATTAAAATTTGTAAAATAAATGTTAATGCTTGAAATTATTGATGTATTTGAATTTGTTTTCAATGTCAACTGATTTTTCTTATATAAACATATTAAAATGATGTTTACATAATTGGTTTAATTGTTATTGTCATATTTTTTGTTTCGTTTACATTTTTCTATTTAACAATCGAAATAATAATTGTATCGCATTTAAATTTTATTAATTATTTTTTAATAACCAGTATTGTTTTATAAAAAAATTTTAAATAAAATTTTATATATAACATCATAATTTTTATAAGCATTTATAGTGAATATCAGATTATCCAATGTAAGATCAAAACATTTAACAAGAATCTTAAAAAATAAAATATATATACATAATTCCAAACTTTCCTTTTCTTCGAAAAAAATCTCTTCTACAATTTGAAAAAGTTTGTCTTTCACCAGACAATCTTTTAGAACAATTTTACGTTTTTTAGTTACTTAATTATATAATTACTGGCTAGTGAAATAAATTTAAATGAGTATTATGCATAGAAAAAGTCGTGAAGGATTAGAAAAAAATTTAAATAAGTATTATGTATAGAACGAAAAAGTCCTCAAAGATTAAAAAAAAACCTATAAGAAATTTATTAAAAATATGTTTTTAATAAATTAATGTAGATTTACGAAACCCCATCTCCTCAAAAAAAAAAAACGGGCCTGGTGCCTGAGTGGCCGAATGAGCCCTGGCGTTCGGTACCAAAGGTATCGGGTTTCGAGTCCCGGCGGTGCCACGGATGTTTGTAGTGGTTCGGAATCCACTTTAAGCTGTAGGCCCCGGTCCCTGTTTAGCCTAACATGTGCACAAGATGACGTTGCGAGCGACAAACGAAACCCGCAACCGTCAAAATAAACCCATAGTTTTATGGTTAAAAATATGTTTTAATAAATTAATGTAATATGATTTAAAATTCCACTGTGGAATTTAATATAATAAGATGTAATAATATTAATATTTTTATATGTATAATTAATATTTTTTAAATGGTAGTGATGAATTTTAACCGTTTTGATAAAAAAAAAATAAAGCTAAAGAAAGGACCTATTACTGAGCTTACCAATTAAATCGATTATAAAAAAAATCAATTTATATGAATTTTTTTTTTTTAAAATAAAATCAAGAAAAAACAAGAAAAAAATCAATTTATATGAATTTTTTTTTAATACAAGAAAAAAAAAAAAATTTATATCGAGGAAAATATATATTATTTAAAATGGGTGAAATTAAATTTCACTGTTCCACCAGCGGAATCAACTTCGGCCCTCCACATGCTGGCAGTGTACGTTCTCACGGCACCAAGCTGTAGTTAGATTCAAATAAATAAAATAAAAATTGACTGGTGATGATTATAGTTATACCTCTAAGTTTAAATTGCAGTTATAAAGTAATTTTGGGAAAAAAATAATAAAACAAATGCGTTAAATGATATGGGTAAATCATTTAATGACGTCATTTATGTCACATGTGACCTAAAACATGTAACATAAATGGCGTATTCCATTTAAGTCATGGCGTATTACGTCAGTTATAATGTGTCACGGCGTCACGACGTTATAAATGGCGTACGAGTATGTCATCATTGTATGTCACATGTCTCATTTAGGTTACATGTGACCCCTAAATATATAGTAATATCAGATGATAAAAAATCATTATTTTGTAATGGTCAACTTGTTGAATAATAAAACAAGTATTATTTTAGTTGTTTGTTTAAATTTTTATATAAAAATCATGCATAAACATTTATTTACATTTTATATATAAATATTTCTTAAAATTTTAAATAGAAGTATTTCTATTTTTAACATAAAAAAATTGTTAAAAAATAAAAATTCAAAAGAAAAAACTATTTGACAAGAAATATCCCAGGAAAAATAAATTTAAACCAATTCACAATAAATATTTCCACTCAAATCCTATAATCATATGTTTCAAAGACTAAAAAAGAAATAAAAATACCCAAAAGAACAACTTTAAAAATATAAGATGAAAGAAATTAATACTATGTATAACTAAAATGTATTTTTATAGAGCTTCTAAAAATAAAATATACTGCATAAATAGAAATCATACTTTATTTTAATCATTTTATTTTAAATCATTGTTTATTTTTAGATTATAGTGTAGATTATACGCCAAGATATTTTAGTAGAAAAAAATTCCTTTCTGAAATAGGCATTTTGTTGGATATTCTAAAAAAAGATTAGATCGAGAATAAATATTTGTTAATACAAATATTTACCCTCTAAAAAGTTTTTTGAATGTTTATCTTACCAGTTAAAAAATAAAAAAGAAACGATTTTTTTCTTTTCTTAAAAAAAAAAAAAAAAAAAACATTTTGGTTTGATTTTTATTTGAGAAATATTAAAAACAGGTTAATGTTTTAGCTAACAGAATTTTTTTTTCTAGGATTGTGTTTAGATTAATTTAGTGGTTACACTAAGAAGAAAAAAACATATTTTTATATATCCTTTTAATTAATAAAAATCAGGTAAAGGATAAATATCACTGCTTTATTCAGTTTTAATGTATTTTTTTTTTCAAGTACTAATTGGAAACATTAAACAACGACAGCAACTTTGGTTAATTTAATCATTGACACCAATTAATTTCAATTTTTTTCTTTTTTTTTTTCTGTTATGTTTTATTTCTTTTATAAGTTAATATTTTTTTATTTGATTTAATTTCTGTAGGTTTTAATTTTTTTTTACATGGTTTTAAATTGAAAGATAATTACTTTTCAAGGCTGAGATTAATTTCCAAAAAAATTTAACAAATGTAAACACAACTTTTTTTTTTTTTTTTTGATAATCAAATAATAGGCATTTTAATTTTTAATTTACTGCATATGCAAATAAAATATTTCATTAAGCCGTTCTCACATAATTTTTCATTTAAATCACTGATTGCAAATATTCTATCAAAACATTTGAAGAAATTATCTGTTTTTTTTTTTTTTTAGTAAATTAAAAATACAAATACTGAACAGAATTATAGTTATTTATATCCTTGAACTTATAAATATACTTATGAATTTACTAATATTGTAGAAATCAATTATACTATTTTATTTTAGTTTAGTTTGCCATTTGAATTAGAAAAAATATTTTTGCTCAGTATTAGTATTTGTGGATCTGCCAGTAGGCAGATGGCCTATTACTCACTAAAGACTATTTGTGGAAAACTTAATATAAGAAAGAAATTGTGATTTTTTTTTTATGTTAAATAATCTTAACCCGACAGTTAAAGACCGTTAACCTTACATTCGTCCCTTAGAACAGCAGTTTTTGATAAAACAAAACGGATTTGTAAATCAATAACCAAGACAATTAAAGCGAAAAGTAACCCACCCATTACTCGTTAAAGACAATTTGGGAAAATATGATATTTTGTCCATAATTTAAGTAAAAAAAACCCTTAATCCGACATTTTTACAAAAATCCAAACGCATATGCATAACTTATTAAACATGTCAGCTTAACAGGAAAGTAACTCACCGACGACTCAGTAGACACAATTCGAGGAAAACCTAATATAAGAAAGAAGTTGTGCATTTGTTTTTATATTAGATACTTATAAAACGACAGTTACTGACCTTTAAACCATAACCGACAGTCGACCTTTAACCCGACATTTTTTACTAAAACTAAACAGATTTGTACATCAATTAACCAAGACAATTCAAGCGTAAAGTAACCCACCCTAATTTATTAAATACTATTTGTGGAAAATATGACTTTACAGTTCCTAATGTAATACAAATTATTTATGGATAAATATGTTTTAATTCCATTTAAGAAAAATTGTTTCTCCAAATTTTGATATTTGTGGGGTACTTTTATCAAATATTCAGTAGAAATAATATTAATTAAGAATGGAAATTACACTCATGTCTATAAATTAAGGATAATTCAGAATCACACAGAAAGTGACCTCTAAAATAAAAATTTCACCTGTAGAATTATCACACACATCTTGAAGAAGAATATGCAAAATACAGGAAACCACCAGATAGCGCGGATAGTACGTCACAATGACGAGAGTGTAAGAGAGGGGTATATAAGGAATGGTGGCAAAGAAGTAAAATTGTGCTCAATCGCTTTAAATGCCTTTCAGTGCAATAACCGCATAGTTATGGCACAAAGGAAGCATTTGGATGATTTTTAGTGGTAGAATTATAGGACGACTGGAATGTGGACGTACCCAGCTGAAAGTATCGAGGAACTTGAATCGCCCAGAGTGTCATCTCCAGGCTTTGGCAACGATTCCAAGATGATGGTAATGTGAGTAGATGTTACAGAACAGGTCGCCCCTGAGTTACAACGCCGAATGAGGACCGGTATTTAGCAGCTACTGCCAAAAGAAACAGACGGAGCACAGCATCAGACCTGTCTCGTCAGCTCTCTTCAGCTACCGGTACGACAGTTTCAAGGCAGACCGTGTACAGACGCTTAGGGCACATTGGCTATATGCTCGTAGGCCTGTCAAATGTGTTCCACTTACCGCAACTCACTGTCGCCTGCAATTAACATGGAGTAGAGAGCATGCATTGTGGACACCGCTACAATGGTCTGGTGTGATGTTTTCCGACGAGTCCAGGTCTGATTCTTGCCGGACTTTCATATGGAGAGCGCCAGGTACCCGTTACCACCAAGAGAACACCATTGAACGACACCGTTACGTTGGTGCAGGATGGCTCGTTTGGGGAGGAATTATTCTTGGTTCCAGAACTGACCTGCATGTTCAGAGTGTAACGATGACAGGCCCATCTATCGGGATGTCATTCTGGAACAACATGTACGTTTATTTCGGGGCGCCATGGGTGCTGAATTTCTGTTTATGGATGACAACGCCCGTCCTCACCGTGCACACATTGTAGACGAATGCCTTCAATTGGAGGATATCACCCGTATGGATTGGCCAGCATACTCACCGGACTTGAATGCAATAGAGCATGTGTGGGATATGATTGGCCGACGAATTGCAGCCCGTCAACCCCTCCCACCTGTCAACCGGAACTTCGGAGGGCATTGCTTGATGAGTGGTGTAATATTCCCCAAGCTCAGATTGATAATTTGATACTCAGCATGCTTAGGCGCTGTAAGGCCTGTATTGCATCGTCGGGGAGACATACTCCATATTAACCATCATACTAACCATGTTATACTGTTTTTTGTAAATAGGTTCTTTTTTTTTTGAAATTTGCTCCAGGGAGTAAAAATCGCAATTTTTATTAATTATGTCAAACATATAGCATCTTTTTGCTCTTTACCTTTTGTTTAATAAATAGACTTTTTACAAATAAGTCAAATTTTTTTGCTTCTATATCTTTCTTTGCCTGAACTTCATTATTCTTAATTTATGGACGTGAGTGTATGTAGAAAAAATAGCATATGTAAAAAAAAAAAGCATCGTCAATTTCCCCATAAACTAATAAGTTTTTTATATCTTTATAATGTTGTATGTTGTTAACTTTACAATTTTTAATGATCACACATTTGTTTACAATTTAAACATTTAATCGAATAACTTTTATTTAATATTAACAGTTTTTTTTTTTTTTCTAAATTGCATATTCTTTATTTCCCACCTTCATATTACTTTTTCTGCTAAATATTATTTTAATGGGCTTTAATACTGTTGTAAACTTTATTATTTTTCACGCGAATGTTTTCTTTTCAATTGTTGATGTTTGCACGTTTGCCTACGGTCTAATCCTTTGTTTCTAATAAATTTCGTTAACCACGAAAGCTTCACTTAAGTTGTATGCTGTTTTTTTCTAAATATTTATCTACTTTCTAAACATTGTCCAAATAAGTTTTGATGACATTATATATTTACTTTAATTTTATACTCTTACGTTTCCAACTTTTAATGTTTACAAATTTGCCTTTGTGTGCTCTGATATGCTTTTTTGTGTACAAATATTTTGATTATGTTGTTTGTATTTTTTTCTATTTATTTATATTACACATTCATCCACAATCTAAACATTTGTTTTAATAAGCTAAGTTAATTGTTTATTGCTTACTAATTTTTTTTTTTTGTAATTGTAAACATTGATTTTCTTTTTATTTTTAATAATTTTCAGGTTTAAATAAACATATTTGATCATTGCTTAAATCAACGTAAACATATTTGATACATTCGTTCTAAATAGCTTTTCTTGCCATTTCCTTCTGAAAGCCTCGTATTAAATCTTTTTTTGGTGCACCATAATATTAATTCATGTTTAAATTAAATATTTATTATATTGCAATAAATGTAAACTTCATAATAAATAATAAATGCAGTGAAAAATTTAAGGAAGAAGGAAAAAAAATTATTAATTTTTTTTATAACAATCACACAATTTGTTAATAAATCTTTTTTTTATTTGATTGTGTTATTAATAATTATAAAATGTGTTAATAAATTTTGCTAATAAATAAATCTTGTTATTTTGATTTATAAAAAAATAAATTTCTCATTATAACCCATTTTAATAAAGTTTTGATTTGTTAATGAATCTTACTTTTTTATGAATTTCGAATGCCATTATCACTAATATATAGGGTGATTATAATTAAACTCCCATTGCCAAAATGCTGTCAAAAAAGAGCCACTCATCAGAATGAGTTCAAATTTGAACTGAAGATACTTAAAGAAGGGGAAAAACGGTACGGCATCAAAAACAGTTCCAAAGGTATTAATAGATGGCACTGTAAGAGGCATAAAAAGTGAATTTAGCTGCCAGTTATGTTTTGAATCGAAATGACAATGCATTTGGCATGGGTTGCACATTAAACCAACTGCAGTGTTTAATTTGCTTGATTGTTTCGGTTTTGGTGGAAAAAGGACTTCCAAGTCATTCAGCAGTTGTGATACTGTTAATGGAAAGCCCACCACGGATGGGAAAAATCGGTGGAATATTTTTTGGAACTTTTTTTTTTTTTGATGACATACTGTTTCCCTTTGCAAGTATCTTTAGTTCAAATTTGAACTCATCGTGACGAGCGTTCTCTTTTACAGTATTTTGAAAGTGGGACTTTAATTATAATCGTCCTGTATATATATAATCAGTGTATTATAACTCTACTATATACATGACTTTACATAGAAGATTTATTAATTATTTATGAAAATCAATAAAATAATCATAAAAATGACAAACTATTCTATTAGTGACTTATAAGCAATTTAATATAACTTTTTAAAATTTATTGTTTTTGTTAGTTTATTAAGAAAAAATTTATATCAAAAATTTATAATGAGCCATTATAGGGATATTTAATATTATTTTGAAAGAATGAATATTTAATATTCGTATGAATAATAAATAAACATGATAAGTAATTTACAAACTTAAAAATGGGAGGTGAAAGGGCCTCATAAGTGAAATAGCCTAGGGCCTCTTTTCATCTAAATCCGGCCCTGCTTATAAGTAATTTAATATTGCTTTTTAAGAATTATTAAAGTCTAGAAGAAATTTCGAAGTTTTCGCTTTCAGTTACGATCATTTAAAGGCATAGATTTTTAAAGAACCCTTTTAGTCCTTATACTGAATTCCACCGTAAATGAACGAAATAAAAAAACTATTTTGAAATAACTTGTTTCGGTTCCGGAAAATAGCTCTGTATTAAGACCCGGAATCATGTTTACTTTGTATATAAAAATAACAGAGGACTGTCAAAATTCTGGTCGGCCAAGTCGAAAGCCTTTTGTGGTTTTGACAGCTGTCCCAACTTCTTTAAAAAAAAATGATGACAACTGACTATTTCATTACAAGTTTTCTGAACAAATTTCATTTTACTTCCTTTTTTTTTAAAACTCAGTAATGTGGAATGCTCTCGAATTCTTTACTTTAAAAAATTGATTTTGATTTAAAGATTTTTACAGATCAGCAGATATAAGTAAAGGAAACTTCGAGATTTTTCTGATTCCAATTGATTTTTTTTTTAAGAGTTTAGTATCGTTGTTTCAAAATGTATCTAAAAATATAGAACGCATGATACTTACGGTATTAATTGAACTTTTATTACTACTGTGCCAAAAAATAAGACCAATTTTTTTTCAAAAACTCTTTATTTATTCTTCTAAATTTGTTTCATCGCCTTCAAAGTAATACTTTTCGGGCACAATGCACTTATGCCAACATTTTTTCAATTCCCAATGCATGCTAAAAAGTCATCGGCTCGTTTTAGCAAACAAAATTTAATGCAAGTTCTTTACTCAATTAATTCAGACATCTCAAAATCGTTTTAGCTTCTCACAAAGCCAAGCGTAATTCAAACACTAATGAATATTTTGAAGTCAAATTTCACACAGATGTCAAGGACAGTGCCAGCAACCTAAGAAGAAAAACAATTAACTTTTATAAGCTCCAGGAATTTTAAATTGAAAATTGGTCTTACTTTTTGGACACAGTAGTATAACAGATTATGGAAATTTCTAAACGTGCTTTATATATTAGATGAAAACTGGTTTCAGAAAAATTACTTACTATTAAAAATATTGTGTTTGCAAGAAAGTTTTTCGGTTTTCATTCTATAGGAAATAAAAAGTACTAATTTCAAGATTCAAAATTTCAAATTTCAAGCACCAAAACCTATCCTTCTAAAGTCAGACTCAATAGATTTGGATTAACATCTTCTCTATGAAAAATCCTACAGAGAAAATGCATATTTAATTTTTTAGGGAAAGAATTAAATGAAAATTGCCCAATAACGCAATAAAATTAGTTACTGACAAAATTAAAGTGTCAATTAGGAAAAGTAAGGATTGTGATGAGAAATCCACGTGTGATTTGTTAAAAATGGTAATTGCTATCAGAAAAGAAATGCTAAAGGAGAGCGAATTAGAAAGACAATTCAAATTAGAAAAATTAAGATTAGGAAAAAATAATATATGAAGCTGAAATAGAAACGAAAATTAAATTTGTAGTAATAGCTTGATAACTAAAATAATGCAACGATAGGAAATGATGGAGGGTGACGTCAGTTTTTACCCTATATTGTTTAAACGACAATCGAAACATTTAAATTTAAGTCCTGAGAATTGGGTTAATCGTTTGGTTAATTTATTACCCAATGAGATAAACCGAATTATCGCGAGAGTTCCGAAAGAACTCTTAAATGACTATGGACACATTAAGGATTTATTGTTGAAAAAGTTTAAATTAAACCAGGATAAATTCAGACAAAAGTTCTTTGACCATGCTAAAGTACCCAGAGATATATACATGGAAAGATTTCGGGTACAATTAAAAAACTACTTTGATGAATGGTTAAGCTGTACTAATATAAATGATTCTGACTTGAGTCGATAACAGATCAATTAAAAATTAAAGTTCCCGTTGTAATAAAAGAACATTTTGTGGACGATTGGGGGAAAATAGTTAAATCATCAGAATTAGCAGATAAACTAGACCAGTATGAAAATGTACGAAACGAAAGTAACTTGACCAAACTTAAAAACGCAAGTCAAATTAGTATGTACTATGAAAGAAAAAGTTTAGGTCTAGACAGAAATCACAGTTGAATGAGTCAATAAAGAAGGATAGAAAACAAATCCTAGTTTCAGTGACGAAAGATTTGCAACAGGAAATAGCAATAGTAAATATAGTAATCAGACAGAATGGCGGCGTCCAAATGCAGAGAAATAACAAGAGATGCTTCGTTTGCAATGATAATACGCATTTCGCTACAGCGTGTCCAAGACAAAAAAAAAAAACAAAAAACAATTAGAGCAGGAAGTTAGCAAGCGGGGTAAAAGAATTGAACAGAATGAGGGAAGCCATGTGTCGAAAGAGATCACGGTTTGGTGAAGGCTAGTGTGGGCGGAATGAATGAGGCATCATTTTATATTAAAATTGTGCGGATTAACAAGTGTTCTGTTGAGTTTGCAGGGTACTGGGGACGATTTCGCAATGATACTACATATATAGTAATTTGTAGGAATTCGTTGTGAAGTTAGAGCTAAAAATAGATCTAATTTCAAACGTAATGTAAGGTTTTGTGAATTGCAAGATGTGCCGCAGGCGTGCTAGAAAAGCGTTAATAGATATTTCCTTGGATGGCGTTGAAGTGAAAGGAGTTGAAATGCTTATTGTTAAAGATAGGGCGTTATCTCTAACAATAAGCATAATGTTGTGAATCATGATTTGTTAATTGGTGATTTTTTTTTAAAATCGGAAGAACATATCATTTGATTGCATTGAGAATAAATTTCATGTTTTTATGTGGAATGCGGAAAGAATTCAGACGTAAAGGACTTGAAAACATCTTGTAAAATGTTACTTGAAAGAAATTTGATGAATTTTATAAGGCCAAATGATTGCTTTTACTACTTTGGTAAATGACGCCTTTGTAATTATAGAGGGAATGGAAGGGTGTTGTGATTCCTTCTTAGAAATAAAAAAAATGGTGAAACCTTAGTTCTAATTATTAATGTAGGTAATAAGAATGTGTTATTGAAGGAAAATCAATGTATGGGAAAAGTAGTTGAATTAGACCCCATTTGTTTAACCAAACAAATGAGGTTTAATTCAACTACTTTTATGAAGGATAATTGTTACTGGAATTTAATAAAGGAAAGTAATCGTTTAATCGAAATGAGTGAAATTGGATTTGAGGAAGGAATACCAGTTGAGAATAAAAGGAAATTTTTCGGGTTAGTCAATGAATTTAAAGATTGCTTTGCAATGAAATTGGGTTAATTATGGTGTACAGCACTAAATTGTGTATTAAGTAAATAGAGGGAAGTAAACCCATTAGTGCACTGTCTTATAAAACAAATGCAACTGAGAGGGGAATCATCAAAGGATATAGTGAGGGAATAGAAGGGAAACAGTTCTTTGTCTTTAAAACACGTTCGCCGTATGCTAGTCTTGTAATATTAGTCAAAAAAGAAATCAGAGGGAGCACAAGTTAGTTGTTGATTATAGGAAGTAAAATTGTCAAACAATTAAAGATAAATTTCCGTCACCTAGAATAGATAACTTACTTGAGTGTTTTGCAACTTCCACAATGCTCACAATTCTAGATTGCGCTCACGGATATTTACAAATACCATCGAGTAAAGGAATCTACATTAAAAACCCCGTTCTTAATTCTGGATGAAAGAAAAAGATGAAAGATTTCATTTCGAAAAGGATGGTTTTTGGGTTAGCTAACGTACCGGCGGATTAATGCACCATGTCTTAGACTCACTACTGAACTCAAATGAAAGCACTCCAACTGAAGCATCTATTATAAAAATCCCCAAGATGTGCATCCACATGTAGATGTGCATGTACATACAAATGTGCATGCTCTGAAAACATTTCCGAACAATCCATAAATAGGGATTTCAGTAGTGCAAGTTAAATAGTACTGTTGACAATAATGAAGAAACAGGAACATTAGAAAAAGAAATCCCTGTAACAATACAATTATCAAAGTCAGATTTGTAGCTTAATAATAAAAAAAAATAATATTCATCAACAGAAAGCCACCGTCAGAATTCTTTACAAATTAATTGAATTATGTAAAAAACTAATGCATTTATGAAATGTACTATTAATCATGAAAATTCCAACAATTTTGATGACAATGCTTTAGAAAAACGAAAAAAAAAAAAACGCATTAGTTTTATTGTTGAACCATTTAACAGTCTAATGATCAGTTGCAGTTTCAATTACAAGAATTAAAATAAAAAAGATGAATATCTCAATAAAATTTCAAATCAAGAAAGGAAAGATCTTCAAGAAAAAGTCACGTATAAAAAGTCGTCCATAACAATTAACTTCAAGTTCACATTCAGATTATTGGTATTCTAGCTGCAGAGAAAAGGCTCTTTAAGTCAACAAACAGCTAAACAAAAGCCTGGGGAAATGAGGAATTGCAGGGTAGATTAAGAGCTTCAGAAAACGAACTGTGTACTAAGACGTAATTCAAAGAGTTCTTGTATTTCTACGAAAAATGATAATTAATTGAATATAAGTGATTTAATTCATTTGTTTATATTGAATTTACTTGATTTATTTGTTATTTATTAATTTTTTTTTTTTTTTTTATGGTGATACTGGGTTTTTATTAGTGATTTGATTTAGCATTTTTATTGGTGTCTTCAAAATTGTTACATTTTTAGGATATGTATGCATATTTTGTTTATGTCTGTTATGGTACTGTGACTTGGTGATTTTATTATTGGCTTTGTTTCTCTAGGGCACGTATGTTAAAAAGTAATAATTGAGGGCAATTGTTTAGTAAGGATGCGCAAGTGTAAGCTAATTTTTATAATTCTGTCGTCAACGATATAGATGGTGCAATTAGAGATGACTTAACAAACAGAAAGATGTTACGGGCCGATATAGTAGGACAATGAAAGTTTGTTTAAGACGAGATCAGTGGGGATTTTTTTTTTTTTGAAGAAAAATGTAATTATCTTAAATTATATTTTTGTTGTTGTGTGTGTTTGGTCGTATAAAAGAAGACAAAATAGATAATACAAGACAGCACATGCTTTCTTTGGAATGCAAGTTTACTGGTTTACTTACGATTTTCTTTAATTGGTGTCACTGAAAGCAGAAGAAAATAGAAATAGAAACAAAAACAAGCATTTGATTATAATTTTTTATCAGAACAACATTGATGTTTTTCTGATTTAATACTATAATACGAATAAGAAGCAATATTTTTTCTTATCATAAAAAAGTATAACAATATTCATATTATTATATATAATGTTGTAAAAATGATGTTGTTAAAAAAACGTTGTATGATTTTTTAGAATAAAAAGCTGTATGTTGTTGTAAACCCATATTTTAAGAATAAGAGAGGCTTCTATTGATATTTTTAAACTAATTTTCAACATCATTCTAAAATATATTATAATTTCTTACAATAAAATGCTGTAATTTCTCATTTTCATTATTCATACTCATATTCCTTTCGTCTTATTCATCTTGTGTCTCTGTACACCAACAACATTATTTTTACAATTAATTTGTAAATATATTGACATGAAGAAAATTGCAAAGACTTTACTTGAAAAGAAATGCCAATTTCTAAGTTGTCAGACATAATCATTCAAAAATTTAAATAAATGTATCAAAATTTATGCCTATATAAATTGGATATTGTTTTTAAATAAATAAAAATTCTACATTTTATGCATTTTTTCTTCCTCTAAATTATCAAGATTTGCAGATAGTCTAACATAGCAAAACAATATAACTTTAAATTTTAACGCATACACCAGCTGCAGATTAAATATATTAAACAAGGGGGTAATTAAGTGTTCCACTTAGCCACTGCATCAAGGGAGATGCATTGGAAACCTATGGGGTGCACTCTTCAATTAAAGTTACTACGCATCTATCAACGCATCACTTTAGGCAACTGTCAACCTATTTACGGAATTAACTTATTAATTCATTATGTTCGTCCATTAGCTAAATAATAAAGCAATCCAAATTTTAGTAGCATACAATTGCTAATTAACTACAAAAAGAAAGTATTAAATATTATCCAGCTTAATCACTTAATACAATTTTATATTGACGATTATTATGACCAGAAAAGTTATGTACTTATTGATATTAATGAAATTTTTAAATTATAAAAGAACGACAAATATTCCAGTATGCATTAATTGCTTGTTAATTTGGTTATTATCATTTTATTATAGCTATATCAATAGCTACAATAAAATGATAACTGTAAATCAATTTAGAATTTTAATTTATTTTGAATTGTAGTCTTAAACTAATTTTGGAATGTAACTGTAAGCTAATTTTAAATTGTAGCAGTATTAATAATGTAGTAGGGTTACACATTCATAAAATAGTTTGCATTATAATAGCTGCATTATAATACATCATTACAGCATTATAATAGCCGTAATGGTTACTGTAATTACATATATTTAGTAGTAGAATCGTCCCACTTAACCCCACTACTACCTTTGCAATCCTCATAATAAAATACTTCATTTAAAAAGCTGGTTTAATAAACTTAGAGTGTTTTTTGTGATTGTTTTTTCCTCGGTATATTTAATTGTATTTTCTATTTCTCTTAGTAAGAAAGTATAATTTACATTTTTATTGCATGTAACCTAACTTTTATACTATCTAAACTGTATACTGTATAAACCAAACTTAATATAACCTAAACTGTATGCTGTATAAACCTAGCTTATACTATCTAAACTGTATACTATAAACCTAACTTTTTATATTACTTAACCCCGTATACTTTATAAACCTAACCTTATACTATTTAAACTGCATACTGTATAAATATAACATTACATTATCTAAACTGTATACTGTATAAAACTAACCTTATATTACCTAAGCTTTATACTAAACTTTATTTTTATATATAACCTCTTCTGTACTAATCATATACTGTTAATTAAAGTCTTAAATTTAATATAAAACAGTTTTCTATTAATTTTACCTCGATTTGTTCTTGATAACAATCTTACTATTATAACGTTGTTTGGGCTTTATCGCCTTGTTTAAATTTTAGTGCATCATGCATTTTTTCTATAAGTTT
This sequence comes from Caerostris extrusa, assembly GCA_021605095.1. Classification (NCBI taxonomy): domain Eukaryota; kingdom Metazoa; phylum Arthropoda; class Arachnida; order Araneae; family Araneidae; genus Caerostris; species Caerostris extrusa. Next base: position 62,446 of record BPLR01004774.1, on the reverse strand, counting down.
AAAAATGTTTAAATATTATCTGTACTTCTTAAAAGTTTTTTTTTCTTCATTTTCCTGCTAAGAAAAATAAAAATAGAGAAGCTCAATTTAAAGCAAGTACTTTTAATTGGAAATGATTAAATGAAATGAATTTTCTTTTTCATTTCAGTCAGACCACTTTCCGTGCATGTGAAAGGTAAACGGAAGAGACTATCTCTGCCATGAAAACTGTCCAACTGGAATGCGAGGTCAAAAGGATCCCGAGACCCCCTGCTGTCATCTCCTGGAGGAAAGGCAGCTACAAACTGAAGAATGCAGTGACCAGGGTGTCTGCCCAAGGCAACGTCACAACGAGTGTCCTGACCATCACGCCCACTAGTGACGACAACGGAAAGAAGTTTCTCTACTGCCAAGCGGATAATCCTGCCATTCCGGAAGTGCCAGAAGATGGTTTGGAAGTTAGATGTACACTGTAGGTAACAAATACTTTCAGGTGTTTCTTAAATTTAGGGATAGCTGATATGCTATTGTTGCTCATGTAAAAGGCTTGTACTGGAAGAAGGGGAGGAGAGGGGACTTGATCATTGGTATCAAAAATTACATGTTTTGCAATGTAAATGTATAGAAAGATTTGGATTACTTGCCCATGCAAGCCATAAAATCGCGCATTCTTTAAAAGTATTACGAGCATATAAGGCAACTCAATTTTAAAATAATTCACATTTTTTCAGTTACATTGTAAGGTTATTTCTATTCCTGTAATTTCTTATATGTATTTATATATAGTTTGTTCAATATTCTAGTATTTCTCAATGTCGTGTATAAAATAAATCAAGCATGGGAGGAAAATACATAAAATAAAATATATAAACTGCCTAATTTAGTAAAGAAGATACTTTTCATTGTCGTTAAGAACTGATATTCAATTTTCAAAATCGGGCAGTCATTTTAATTTGAATATGAAAGACAAAAAAACATTTTTTTCATATGTGGTTGATTTATTATTTACAATTATTTTTATATAACAGTTGTAGATAAAATTGTAAAAAAAAAATGTTATTAAATCATTTTAATTAAATTAATTGTCATTAGAGAATTTTGGCATAACTTATTGATAAAATAAATGTTAAATTATAATATTTACTTTTAGCACGTTTATTTATTTTTGCATTTTGTTCCACTAAAGATATCGTTTCTGAAGTAAAAAGCGAACCCCAGGAGTATTGAAGATTGGCTGAAAATATGAAAATTGATCATTTTTGGATTGAGTACGGTAGTGGCTTTTGTTACAAAACGTGATTATGTTCCTAATTCGCTCCATTCGAGATTTCCCTTCATTTTTTGTATTGATGGGTTGTATTTGTATTACATAAATATATACACATGTATTCAAAATGATTTAGCAGACTATTAAATTGCATTTACAATTAATCAATTAATGCCAATGTAATGCTCACATATAACACATCAATATATAGAGGGTTAAGTTAAAATGTATTTTATTGTTCAATGTATTACTTAATGCAACTTTCACCATTATGAGTTTCCATTTGTAATGCGTTAAATGGTATTGGTAAACAATATATATTTATATATACTTCTATATATATATATATACATGGGACATAATTTTTAGTTACTATCGTATTGATGGTACGTGGTCAAAAACCTTGAACAGACCATCGACAGGGGAGTGGGGAAAAAATTGCTTTCTTGGATAATTGAGGTGAAGTAGCTGATCTCCGTTTGTATGCTGTATGGCATAAAAGACAAAAAATGTCCAAAGAGACCATCGATATAAGCTATTTTGACTATCGCAATCACCATTGCGTGCCATCTGAAAAGATTCTGAAAATGCATGATGTGAAAGGACTAGAACATAAGTTCCTCTGCACTGTAGCTTTCAACTATTTCCACTGAGCCACAATATCAAGAGGAACTTTTATGTAAAATGATCGTGAGAAACTAGGGATTTTTAATTAAGGAGCTTATGTAATTGTAACAGTAATTTATAAAACGTTCTATTTATTCATCTTGAAAATTAATTTTACAAAAATTTTAAGTTGTACATCCAATATTTGTTTTTTTTTTTTAACATAAACAGAGAATATACATACACATATATATATATATATATATATATATATATTATATAATTTTGCACTTCGTCTTTAAATATACTTTATAAAGTGTTTTGAGAAATTACCTTCATCTTCAAGGATAAAATATATTTGTTAATTATCTTTATTATAAATAAAAGCGCTAAAGAATGTACTTCAGTACCATTTACTCATGGTTTCAGAGAACTTTGAAAAATGGCAGGACATTATTAATCGGGATGTAATAATACATTTTTCCCCAGAAATCAATCAAATTCCAAATTTCATGTTGCACATTTAAAATGTCGACGGCAATGGACATATTTGATACAGCGCTCCCATGTAAATTAATTTACGAAAAGCTCATTTTCTTAATTAATGTAGATAATAAAAATTACTTTGGCTGTGTTATTATTGGTAGAAGAAAAGATTAAAAACAAATTTAAAAAGAATTTAAATGAGAAAACAATTTAAGAATTAATAATTAATATAAAGGACACAAAGAAGAACAAATATGCTCTAAATAAGAAGCAACATGTTTCATTCTGTCAGATTGGTGGAAAGAATATGCTAGTTAGTACTAACGTTTTATTATTTAAGCATACATCCACTCAGCTAATTTAATTACTTAATTATCCTTTGTTATGTTAATTTAATGAGAAATTATTTTATTATTCGTAAATATTTTCTCATGCACTTATTTATGAATCATTCACTCTTTCTACTTGGTTGAATAATTAATATTTAATTACTATTATATTAAATAAACTCATAATTTTACCATAATTAATTGAATTATTACAATTATTCTTCAATGTATTAACTCAATGTCGTTATTTATAAGAAGTAATCTATTAACCGTTTATAACGAAAAGTCGCCAACATATGCCTTATGTCGCCAACATCGCCTACATATGTCTTATATGATTATAACAAAAATATTATTTATGTATAGGCATATAAAAGTAGTTATAAAATATATTTTTTATGAGATTCATAAAATATTATTTTTGCCAGCATAATCCTTCAAGTATTTATCGGTTAATTATTAGTAGATGACTCTAACCAATATATATATATATATATATATATGTATATATCTAATATATAAAATTCTTGTGTCACAGTTTTTGTTGCCAAACTCCCCGAAACGGCTTGGCCGATTCTAATGAAACTTTTGTGCATATTTGGTAGGTCTGCGAATCGGTCGTAATCTATTTTTTAAACCCCTAAGTGATAAGGGTGGTCCACCCCTAAATATTTTTAAAAATTTCTTTCGTAAAACAATGCAGTGGTTTTTTTTTTAATTTCTTAGTCATGACATTACAGCACGTGTGCTTAAACAAAAATTAAAGTCTTTAATCGGCTTCATTTTTTTTTTACTTTTATTTAATTAAAAGATCTTATATAAATCAACACGTGTTGTGAACTCGCGCCACACAACGGCCGTTGCTTTTACCTGTATATATTATAAGCAACGTTTTTGTGGGAATAGTTTTAATTTAAAAGAGAAATATTTACGTGTTAAATAAATATACGTGTTTTATCATTGTGAAAGATAAGTCAAATAATAAGAGAACGAATACTGTTATATTTGCCGCGTAGCGTGTTAATGTCTTAAGTTGTCTTAAGTTAATGTTTTGTTAAGTTATATTCTTTGCACGTGTAGCATTAAATTATATTTACATGTGTAGCGTGTGTTAAAGTTTAGTTAAGCAAAACTTTATTATTGTTCTAAGAAAAAAAAAAGATGGCTGTTATTGCGTTTTAACTTACAGGTGTAATTGTGATGTAATTTACTTTATTGTGGCGAATCTGGGATTCCAGTAAAGTAGGTGTTATTTGCAATTAGAAAAAGCATAAGATTATCGAAAGCATAAACTTACAACGACAAACTATTTTGCGGCACTCTGTTACTCCTTTCAGGTGATTTCAGGCAAACACTTCCTGCCATTCCACGTTCAACGTACGCTGATGAGATCAACGCTTGCTTAAAATCATCGTCACTGTGGCGTAATGTTGAAAAATTACAACAAAAAGTAAACATGCGCGTTCAAATGCTTCAAGATCCATCCGCTGTGAAACATTCTCAAAACAACTATTAGATAATGGCGATGGAAAAATTGTTGTACATGTAAATACTGGATGCATAAAAATTTCCGACAGATTTCTGCACAATCATCGACTCGCAAAATAATCTCATCAACCACATATTTCCCGATGTATGCACACAATTCCAAAATCTTGATTGGCTGGCAGAAAGAGCAATTTTGGCAGCAAAAAATGTGGACGTCAATGGTTTAAATTCCAAGATACAACAGTTGTTGCCAGGGAACTTGGTGTCATGCAAATCTATCGATACAGTTTGCGATGTCAATGAAGCTGTAAATTATTCAATTGAGTTTTTGAATTCATTGGATTTGCCAAGCATGCCACCGCATCATTTACAATTAAAGGTTGGATCTCCGGTTATTTTGATTCGTAATTTGAACCCACCATGGCTGTGCAATCGAACACGATTAGTCATTAAAAACTTAATGAAAACGTTATCGAAGCCAGCATTTTGAAGGGCAAGTACCGAGGCGAAAATATATTGCTGACACGAATCCCTATGATTCCCACAGATGTGCCAATTGAATTCAAACGTATTTAATTTCCAATTAGATTGGCATTCACAATGACAATCAATAAGTCGCAAGACCAAACGATGTCTGTTTGTGGCTTAGATTTGGGCACACCATGTTTTTCCATCGGACAACTATACGTGGCATGTTAGCGTATGGATAAACCATCCAGTTTGTTTGTGTTGGCTAAAGACGGACTAACCAAAAATATCGTACACTCCATTGCACTTAGAGATTGATGTTGATTATTTTTTAATTGCCATAATTTTAGTAAATATGTAAATAACTATTTTTGATGCATATACAGCTATTATATAATGTAATTTAAAATATATTTATTAATTTAATAAAATATAAAGGATGAAATAAATAAATGGTTAGTGTATTATCATTTTATACGCCATCATTGTTTGCAACGTTCCATTCCTCTTCCAATCATAACCATATTTCCACACACTTATAGTAAGTTTTTTTTTTTTATTTAACTTTTAAAAAAGTATTTTATAGAAATAATGTATATGGCAAAACAACGTTTGCCGGGTCAACTAGTATTTTATATTATTTTGAGTATAGAATATTAAATGGTTACTTTATGAGAAATAAAAAAACATCTAAATTAACTGAAAAATAAAATGAAAAATTTATCGTGATAACATCGTTGCTTATAAACTTTTAAATGGCACATATTTAAATAAAATATATTTAAATTTTAATCAGATACATATCTAATAATTAATTGACATTTCTTTTATAATTTATTTAATTAAATTTGGTGATTTGTTACTGCAATAAATTTTAAATTTTATTTTATATTTTTGAAAAACAAAAATATTATTCAGCATATAAATTATTTTTCACTGTAAAATGAAAATAAATTTGATTAATAGAATTTTATACACATAATTTAGGGAAATATGAACAATATTTATAACTAAACGAGTGACGAATTATAATTAAATCATAATTTAAACAATATTCAGACGTTTATAGTTATATTAAAACTTCGCTTTTCAGAAATAAATAAATTAATTCTTATTTTTGTAAGAAATATAACTTTAAACTTGTAAATCTTTAACATACTGTCTTATTACCTTTGTTTCAAATGATAATAATCTTCAACATTATATTTATCAATTAGTAGATTTATTATAGTGCAATTCTATAAACTAGTTTAATTAGAAATGCTGCCCCGAAATGTAATTTTCTCTAATTCCAAAGTTAATTTTGAATAAAGTTCAGCGAATGTCTGAAACTTACCTCCTAAGTTAATAACTGTCGAGCTTATTAATTAGAGAGTGTGATATTAAACTCTTTAGATATTTCATGTGTAGATAATAAGTGGCCAAACACTATCAGAATGTATAGGGATTAACTGATACACTTTTACTTAATATAAAAAAATGCGATACATTTAATTCAGAATTAATTCCAATAAAAGATTTTCAACAATATAATAAAGAAATATAAATGAGGTTTGTTATTTAGGGTATATAATACTAATAATACAGGATAATTACAGAAGAATCGTGGGATTGGTAATAATTATATTTCAAACATTCGAGAAGTATAAAAATGAACGTTATCCAATAAGAAAATATCTTATTCCAGTCATTGTATAATTCCAATAAAAGATTTTCAACAATATAATAAAGAAATATAAATGTGGTTTGTTATTTAGGGTATATAATACTAATAATACAGGATAATTACAGAAGAATCGTGGGATTGGTAATAATTATATTTCAAACATTCGAGAAGTATAAAAATGAACGTTTTCCAATAAGAAAATATCTTATTCCAGTCATTGTATAATTCCAATAAAAGATTTATCAACAATATAATAAAGAAAATATAATCGTGGTTTGACATTATTTAGACGTATATGAAATCGGTGGCAATAAGTCAAAAAACTTATTGGCAGCTATTGGCAACCGAAGAATCAGTTTTTTATATGGTCATTGGTAAAAAAAAAACAACTAAAAATTATATTTCAAACAAGAGTTTCTTAATCACTCTTTTAAGATATAAAACACTGAAACCAATTTTTTTGTCCAAAAATATGTACAAATATCTTATTCCAGAGAAAATAAAATCTTAAAACACAGAATCAAAACAATGAATTTCAATCAAAATATAATAAACCAAATATAAAAAAAGTCAATTTGTTTTTTTAAAATATATAATCAGAATAACTAATTTTAAGTATGAGATTAGTTAAAATAAAATTGTTACAGAAAAGAAAAAAAAAAACTGTAGAAATGGAAAGGAATGGTTAATAATTATATTTCAAACATTGTTCGAGTGAATATAAAAATGGCTTAACTATTCTGAAATTATGTTAAGAAAATATTTGTTAAAATCATTATTTATGTTTGACAATGTAGTATTTTATCATTACAATTATTTTAAACAATTAATTAAAAATAATGAAATTCAATATATGAAGATATTTGACAATATGATTTGACATGTATTTATCGACGTTGAATGAAATTTTCGGTGTTTGCAATAATGTCAAAATTTATTGATTTTTCATTGACAGACTAATTCAAAAAATTGGTAGCTATTTAATAAAATATTTAATAAATGGGCATCCATTTCGATTCATTGAATAGACTTACAATGAAAATTTAATATATTTGTAAAAATGAAATTTGTTTTGTGTAAGGATTAACCATGCCTTCCTGAAACAAACTGTATAGCAAATGGGGAAGAGTTTTAGGTTGATAGATCTTTCTTTCCAATCATGGATTGACCCCTACATTAGACTTTGGCCTTTCACGGTTTTTTTTCTCCGTTCAACCTTGGAACCAAGTACTGGGTAGAGAAAAAGAGAGTGGATAAACAGTCGACCTATAGACAAAACACCTTTAACCGAACTTGCTTTACGATGATTATGTAAATATTTGCCGTGTATTTTGTTTTGTGTGTTATTGTGCAATTGTTCATCAATTTTAAATACATATGGCAGCTGTTTATTTTTAAAAAAATTCAGTTTCTACCATGAAAGACCACACCCATATCCGGCCCTAATCAGTACTCTTTTAAAAAAAAACAATTTCAGTATAAATTTACAATCACCATCATTAAGTTCTGAGTATTGAGTTTATTTTAGGAACACATGGACAACTCTGGCCAATTCAGAAAATCACTGGTTTCAGAAACAAGAGATTCACATGCAATTGTAGCCATATTTTTAATCAAACTATTTAGTTTTCTCTCAACAGACACTCAAATGTAAGATATTTCTCTTAAAAGACAATATTACTCGATTACTGTCTGGCAGTGAGATATTTTTGAAATAAATAGATGAATACATGATACTCACTAATTAAAATTTAATTAGTTTCATAATTTAATTTTCAGCATGACTGGCTCAACAGCCCTTTGTGGGCCTTGGCCTTCTTTAAAAGATCCAGCCAGGCTGTTTGGCCTTTCGACCTCCAGTTTTTGATCTTAATAGCATTAAAATTAGTCTAAACAGTCGATCCATCTCTTTTTAGGTCTTCCCATTGATCGTTGTCCAAAAGGGTTTGCAATGAAAACCTTCAAAGCTGCTCTATCACTTTCCATTCTCATGAGTTGACCGGCCCATCTCATTCTGTTCAATTTAACAAATTTTAGAATGTCAATATCTCTAAAAAGTTTGTAAAGTTCAAAAATGTATCTTCTTCGCCGATTTCCGTTGTCATAGATACAACCAAAAATAGTTCGTAGCACTCTTCTTTCACAGAGTGACAACATTTACTCTTCTCTTGATGTTAGTGACAATGTTTCAGATGCATATTTAATTAATTAATTAAAAATAAATGTTCATTTTCTATGGTGATGGAAGAGTGGTGGATAAGATTAATTTTGTATATTTGTTTTTGTTCCACAGTAAATTAATATCGCCTGTATAAATTTTTGAAAAATAAAAATAATAAGACAGTTCTTAATAGATAATAATTTCAATCATTTTAAAATTTTATTTCTTTTTTAATAATAAAATTTAAATAATTTAGAAATACATTTCTGTATTAATATTTTATGTTTTCATGAAGAATAGTTTAGTGATCCTATGATATAATGATCTTTCATTAAAAGTTGAAAAATTTGATTGGCTGTAGGTAAGTGATTAAGCAAGTATTTATTTTCATGTTAAAGATAGAAAATTAAAAATAAAAACCATTGGGAAACATATTTTCTTCATTAAAAAAAAAAAAACTTATATAGAAATGTAAAACATGTTCTTCAAAGTAGAACATGTAATTATCACTTAAGACGACTTGCATAAAAGAAATACAATAATTAAAAATTGAAGATTTTATTGAAAACATAAATAAAAAATTTAAATAAATACTGGAAATATGTAAATTGAGGGAAATATCTACAGTGACTCCATCTTTTATTTCAAAATTCACTAATAAAGAAACAATAAATCACAAAAAAAAAAAATTAGAACTTCAAACTATAATAATATTTTTCACATTTATCTTTACACAATACACCCTCCACCTATGTGTCTTAAACCAAAATCGTTTTAATGCATTTCAAATGATAAACAAGATTTCAACAAATTAATTGCATTAATGAACACTGCTATAATCTATTTACATCAATAAATATTTAACAATATTGAAAAGAGTCAATAATGTTTGAAAACATGGCGCATTTGATACCATGTAACACCAGGTAGAGGTTTTTTTCTATCAGTATTTTCTCCTGCTTTCAAATGGATCTCTAGCATATTTGTCTCTGGGATCTCTCAGTCTTCCATAGCTTGATTTTTGCTTTGGCGTCGATGGTGGTCCTTTGTTATTATTGAATTTCCTGTCTCTCTCCCACTTTTTGAAACCTTCGACGGATACGAAATCTTTCACTTTTTTTGTGTCGGTGTTTTCATGTCTTCTGTCCTTGACTCTTCTGGGAAATCTTCGTCTTTGACAGATTTTCTTATGACATTCTTTAGGTTGTGGTATTTGGTGGATGAAGAATTGTTGCTTGTTGATTCTGTGTAGATTTAAGAGAAATATATATATATATAGTAATGGATAATCACAGAATGAAACTAATCTATACATTAGTACAAAGCAAGTTTTTATCACCTTACACAATTTGTGGCCTTAGCGACATGTGCTCTGTTCTCGGTTTAAAGCGATCATTTGACCCACTGATATTGCCCTAAAACGATCCTTTTGACCCCCTGATATTGGCTTAAAGTGATCTTTTTGACCCGCTGATATTAGCTTACAGCGATCAATTTAAGTCAGTGACATTGGCCTAAAGCGATTATTTTAACAAATTGATATTGACTTAAAGCGATCCTTTTAACTCGCTGATATTGACTTGCAGCGATCAATCTGACCCACTGACATTGGCCTAAAGCGATCTTTTTTGAATCACTGTTATTGAGGAAAACTATTCTCCAAAGAGTATTCTCGCGCTTTCTCTTTTATTAGAAACTTCCAACCCTCAATGGATAGAGAAAATTGGGTGGTCTGCAGAGAAAATATGTATTGAAATAATATGTGTTGTTGCTTTCATTTGCTTTCATATTTACTCTAGATATTGGAGCATCTGCAAATTTTATATATCTTCGTAACTTATAGTTTTAAATTGTTAATTTTCGTATATTTGATTACTTTCTTAGTATTGTAGTATTTGATTTTTTTTTTAGAATTTTTAGTGTTGTAATATTTGATTTTTTTTTTTTTTTAGTGTTTTAATTTTTTAGTATCGTATAGAAGAGAAATGAACTGAAAAGCAAACTCCAAAATAATATGACACTTTAAAGGACGCACAAACAGAGTTAGAATGTTTACAGCAAATCGGTTTTTGCACAATTTGTGACCTTTTAAATGACGTATTTGAAATTCATAATCTATACTCCTTTAGTCACAATATATCGCCTCTTCTTTTAAGCTAATCAAATTTGCAGTCAAGTGAAAAATTAAATGTATTTAATATCTACATCACTTTATTACTCTGAGCCCTTCCGATAACTTTAATCAGCAAACATTTTGAGAGGCACGCACTGGAATAAATATATATATGGCACAAAAGCAGGATTGGAAAATATGTAGTTTGTAAATGTTGTATTTATACAGCATTGACGTAAATTTTAAGTAATTGTTAAATCTTTTGTTTCTGTTTTTCTATTTATTTATTATTTAAGTTTTTTTGAAGCTGAAAATTCTTTTATTGCATCAAACCACTTTTAATATTTTTATTTTTTACTGAAAATTTATACTTGTAATTTTTATTCCATGTCATCATTTATTTTTCTTTATATATTTAACATTTTTATTCATTGTGAATATCTTTTAAGCGAATTGATAATTTATAATGAACTTTGGCATCCGCGAGCTAAGAGGTGGCCGTGAATCATGCGAAACATCGCGGCTCGTAACATTATAACTGGCGATGATTTGGCGATATTTTCAAATTTGGCACAATTTGAATACAGCGTCCTGCCAACCAATATATATATAAAGAACTAAGACGTAATCTAAAGAGTGTTTGTGTTTCTACGGAAAATGATAATTAATTGAATATAAATGATTTAATTCAACTTTAATTCATTTGTTCATATTGAATTTACTTGTTACTTGTTTATTTGTTATTTACTAATTTTTTTATGTTCATACTGATTTTTATAAATGATTTAATTTAGGATTTTTGTTGGTGTCTACAAAATTGTTGCATTTTTTAAGATCTGTTTGCATATTTCTTTTTATGTCTGTTATGGCACTGTAACTTGGTGATTTTATAATTGGCTTTGTTTCTCTAAGCCATGTGTATTAAAAAGTTATATTTGAGGACAATTGTCTAGTCAGGATGCACGAATGTAAGATACTTTTTATAAATTCTGATGTAAATGATATAGACGGCGCAGTAAGTAATGACGTAACGTAAAAAAAAATTTATAAAAGATACATACCAGCGTCGTTATCTTTGTCAAGGACTTCAATTTGAATTGGTGATTGCGGCTGGGGGCCGTTTTTACCCAACTTATTTATTCGTTGAGGTATGCACTTCATTCCGACAAATTGCCATAGGAAAACAGTCAGAACTGTCGCACTTAAACATACAATAATAATTATTAAAGCACTATATCCTGTGACAGAGAAGAAGTTTTCTTTATCTGGCCTATGAGCAGGACTGACTGCAAATGAATCGGCGTTGTTAATATTTCTCTCCACTAAAATTCGGAAATTTTTGTTGTTTAATAAAGCATTTGCGACAGCATCCATTGTTTTCTGGGACTCCATAGTTTTTAATGACATATTGAATAAAGCCGTGACAATATCTTCGTTAATTTCAATGGATTTTGCCGTGGTGGGTGGCAACGCATTTGCATAGTAATTGTTTGGAAGTACGTACATCGATTGATCTAGAGGTGGTTTATTTTTGTTTTGTTGCAATTGGGACAATATTTTGGAAATCTCTTTCAAAGGATCGCTATTTAAAACTGGTGGTGTGGCATTATTATCATATACGCTTTGTTGCTTTTCAACAGTATTTTCAAATTTTTCTGGTTGCATACGTTGGCTAATACTTTTCGTTCATTCATATCTCCTGGGTTTATGATCTGCAATTTGGGAACTTGTTCAAATTTCTCTGGTATCATACCTTGCGTGTTGTCTATTTCCCTCTTCATGTATGCAGGATTAATGTTCTGCATTTTTGTGTCGGAACCATCATTGTATGTTGCTTTAGAATGATTTATTTCTGAGTCGATTTTTTAAGCAAATCTCGTACCTGTTTTAAAACAAGTTCTTCGTCAACAACTTTTCTTTCTGCTACTGGTTGTTTGAGACCAAGGTTTACTGCAGGCAAAACATTTGCAATTAGAGGAATTGCAGTCATCTGGTACAAATCAAATTGTCGTTTGTTCTTGTGGTGAAGATGATCATTTTTATCTCTTTTTAGAAATTCTCAGTTTGCGATTTGTATCATCGACGATTTGATCAGGACCGAATCTCCGAATTCTTTGAAGAATGGCGTTTGAAATGCTGGACAGTGAATTTCTCTTGATTCTTGGAATGCTGCCATGTGATTGCGCAGATTTGTTTGTTTGCTTTGTGCTTTTGTTTAATTGTGAAAATGGTTTTAAGTGCATTTCAGTATTCTGCAAGTAAAATAATAAAAAGTTATTGTACCATTAAAACGAACAGCTCAGGGGATGGCACTCTTGCATGTATTAATTTTTTATATGATGGCGATCCCATCCATAAATGCACAGGATGCATTGATCATCGCCTGCATATATTAATTAGTACAACAATAAGAAGTCGCCTATTTATTTTATTTATAGAAAATAAAATAAGACAGTGAGGTAAAATAAATAAAAAAAATCATATTATATTAATTTAATAAGTATTTGAATAATTAATTCGATTTTTACATTTATCATGTTCAAAAGTGATTAGTCAAATGCTTTAATAATATTTTTTATATTCATGTTTAGAAATGTTTTTCAGAAATACATGTTGATCCATTGTAATGCACAAAATCATCAAAAGTTTTTCATTTTCAAAATTGATCACAGCTTGCTTAATGGTTTGGTTTGGGTGTGTTGCTCTACAGTCATTTTGTGCACATTTTAGGCCAATTAGTCAGGGACTTACAGTTTAACGTGGATTCCAAACCACTCCCAAACATCCATGCTACCGTCAGGATTCGAACCTGAAGCCTGTGATACCAAAAGGCCAGAGTGCTAGCCACTTGACCATCAGGCCGCAGAGAGCATTGGGCGTACGGCTGGCAACAGTACCCTGCAAAACGAAAGCATCTCCTGTCTTGAGATCTACCAGTAGGCATACGCCATGGCCTAATGAAAGGCTCTTACACCAGAACAAGAAATTAATGTTAAAAGTTAAAATGAAATGCATGTTAAAATGTACATGAAATGATTTAATAGATTTACAAAATTTAACATTGATTTCATCGTTCATTGTTACTATTTTTAAATGTATAAATCGTTAAAAAAAAATATAAAAATTCAATCAATATAAATTCAAGAAATCGATATTTAAGGAAACCTGCTGAAATCATATTGTATATATATATATATATATATATATAATATGATATATATATAATGATAATTCACATGAGGTTATTTAATACAGTACAGAAAATATTTAGTTTACAAATTGATATAAACATCGTTAACAGTTTCTTCCATGTACACGAATGATTAAAGTGGGAAAAATAAGTGTACATTTTAATTTAGAAGTTACTTTGGAAGACAAACGTGTTTCAGTTTTCAAAAATTTTTATTTACTTTTCATAGTTTGTAGTTTTTGAGATTAAGTAATCCATTCAATGCACATTAAAATTACTTAGTGTCTTGCGGAATTACAAGTTTAATTAAAAATACAATCATATTTCAGGAGGAGTCATAACATTTCATTTAATAAAACCTTAACTTATTTAAGTCCTTTAACTCTCGCTTACTAACTTTTGCTTTTACAAGATTCAAATACTGAAAAAATAAATAAATAACTGAATGATTTTCTCTTAGCTCGACAAATTACTCGCATAAATCATTTACTGTGTATAAGTAGAACAAGTAATATAAAAAAAAATTAAGTTAATTCCTATATTTTTTCACTATATTGAAGAAAAGTCTTTACAAATAAAGTTGAAATTTTCCTTTTACATCTGGCGCCATCTATTATTAGATATGGCAACTTATATCTAAAAAAACTATAATTAATAATTATATTTAATTAATGAATTAATATTTGAAAAAACTGTATTAACATCAAGTGTCTTCCACTACAAGTTCAAAAAAATGCATTTGAACTTGAGTGAATAAATAAAAAGTGTCTTATTCACGATTGAACAAGATATATATAGGGAGAGTGGTCCTAATAGTAGGAATTTAATAAATAGGAAAATGCATCCCAAAATCAAAATCACTTACTCTTTCGATTCGTACAACTTGGGATGAGCTAAATTATGTCGTAGAACTGAAAAATAAACAATAAAACTAAAGATAATATGGATTTTTCTCATTCTGAAGAAAAATTGATTTTGGCTATTTTACACTGAACAAACAAAATTGTAATTAACGTATTTTTGTTACATTGTTGGCAGAAAAACATGCAGTTTAAAAACAAATCATTGTTAAGAAATAGAAAGGATATTCATTGTTATTGTGCCTCTAGCTTCTTTAAATATTAAAAAGAATATTATATTGTTTCGCTTTTGGAAAGCAACAAATGTTTTATTTTCCTGGAACTAAAAGCTTTTTTGGTTAAATGGAAAAAAATGGATAAATAAATTTATAATATGCTATTTATGATAAAAAGCTAGGTATTATTAGGTAGTTTCTGGATGTTAATAATTTTTAAGGCGAATAAGGGGAAGACTTAGGTTGTTTATATACGTTAGAAATGATCTTTTATATGTTTTATTTTTTTTATTTTATTTATAATATTATTCATTTGAATATCTTTTAAGCGAATTGATAATTTGTTATGAACTTTTTTTCTTTCTAATGCAGCTGGCAAACACTTTATTATGAACTTAATTATGTAATCTATAAAAAGTATATTGTTTCACTTTTGTAAGCAATAAGTGTTTTATTTTTTCTGGAATTAAAAGCTTCAAGATAAATGGAAAAAAAAAAATGGATCAATAAATTTATAATAAACTGGTAATAAAATCAACAAGGATTTATATTTAGTTATTGTTAGTAAATATACTAACAATACTTAGTAAATATTACTTAGTAAATATTTACTTATTTAATACTTAGTAAATATTTAATTTAAGAAAAATAAAGTGTGTAAATATTTATTTTAAGTATATATATATATATATATATATGTATAATTGCGCCTGAATGGCCGAGTGGCTACCGCTCTGGCGCTCGGTACCACAGGTTTCGGATTCGAGTCCCGGCGGTGCCATGGTTGTTTGTAGCTGTTCGGAATCCACTTTAAAAAAGTAAGTCCCAGTCTAATAGGATCGTAGAGCATTGCGGGGGCATTGTTACTCCATCCGTGGCTTATCTTCAAGTTACACGCGCCCCCTGGGTAATGCAAAAGTGAGTACGTCTGTGCAGCACTTGCCTTAAGGCATCAAAAGACCAAGCTGTCTGTGTTTTGCCAGCTGCATTAGATAGAAAAATATATGTATAATTCAAAAAAATTTGAACATTACATTTTTAAAATTATAAATAATTTTAATTTAATATACAGCTCTAGCCTTAAATTATTATTTTTCAAATTTAATGTCGATTAACCCATTCCCATAAAATTTAATGCCTGTTCAATTGTTTGATAGGGCATGAAGATCGTACTGTTCTAGGTCTAGACCAGGGTGGCCAACCCGCGGCACCAGGCAGCATGAGGCCCGCCTTGAATATTTTTCCGGTCCGTCAGATTTATCACACTATTTACAAAATGTATTTATTCATAATGGCTGAAAGTAGTGAAACCAATGTACTAGACATTATGTGTGCATCCATTCATTCAAAAATGAACTGTCGAAGTTATGAAAAAAAATTCAACTAGGTTAGTTATGAGTTCGCAGAATAATTAAATTATATTCTGGCATCTTCGAACATCTAATATAACAAGTTCTATGTTTCACTTTGAATGACCTCAGCGAAGCAGTGACCTCCCCTACCTACGCACAGTTGTTTGTTGATAGCAAAAGCAAACCAGACTCTTAGTTGAAGTTGTTAGTGCTTTTGTTCAACTTACACCTGCGAATCGTTTTTTTTTTCCTAAAATGAAATAAATGTTATAACAATCAGTATTGCTTGTAATATGTCATAATATATATTCGATTTTCAAAATTCAATAAATTCTGTAACAAATGCTGAAAGATACCATTTGTAATATGCCGTTCTTCTCAATATGATTTCAGAAGAAATTGTATACTAAGCAAATTCACAAGCAATTCCAAATACTGGTATAAAAGCTTTAATTTTTCATTTTTTAAGTCTTGTATGCAATACTTTAAGTTTTGAGTTCTGATCTTGATCTGGAAAAATGTGCCCGATTTTAATCACTACTCCTTAACTATTAAAATTAAATAGTTTAGTAGAAATGAGAAATGTTTTCATTCTTTTCAAACATTAATACTAGATGAATTAAATATATTCTAATTTATTTCAAGTATAACTGTATTGGACATTCACGGAAAATCCACCTACAGCCATCTTTGTTCAATATTAAAGCGTTAATTTATTATTTGAATAATTAGTTAAATCATCTAATGACAAATGATTTACAAAGGGAATATTATGCAATAGAATTTTCACAGTAATATTTAATTCTTCTAAAAATCTTCATTTACATATTAGTTCATTAAAGATGAATGAAATAAATTACCGAAACCGAATGAATCAACCAATATATAGACACTTTAAGCTATCAAAATAATGTGATTATTTTATTTTTTATATGTACAGCAAATGATGAAGAATATTATGCAAGTTGATCATCCATTTACAGGCTAAATCTTAAAAATTATGAAATATATCGTTATCTGTTATTGTTTCATATGTTCACTGTTGTTTATATATGAAGACCCAAACTATTATATTTATTATCATTACAACATGACTATCACTTCACATTAAATAAATAATTTGATGCTACTTTACTTGATAATACCATTTATACATATTTCTCAGCAAATTTAGCAATTTTTAGCCAGCTCAGAAATTCTTCTTCAGCAAATTTACCTTTTCAATTGAGATGAAAAATTCGAAACCATCTCTTCAGCATTTCATTTACAGTTGTAATAATTTTTAATCAACATTGACTTTTTTTAACCTTTTTCTTTATAAATGTATTCCCTCTTCAATTTAAAAAAATTATTCTACAATTATCTCAAATAATTATTTTATTTCACTAATCAACAAAATTTATTCATTCGTCTAAATTAATTAAATTGACTGTTTGATATGAAATATTTTTCAATGATTTCAATTCTGTATTTATTTTTATTTTTATTATTATTTTTTTTTTTTGTAATATGCAATTAAAAAGTTCATACCATTGTAAAGTGATTGGTGTTATTTAATTTACTTATATGCATTAGTTTAAATAAAAATATGTTTTTTAAAGATATTCTATTGTATTTTGCTCTGAAAAACTCAACTTACCTTAGCATTCCATATTTTCTATTTATAGAAGGTGAATATTATTAAAAAGACTAAAAATAATAAATTCCACTTCAGACTTTTATTACATTTACAAAAATTTGCATACATCTTAATACTAAAAGAAATGTGGAAACCATAATTAATTCAAAAATCCCTTTTAATTTGACAAAAGATACAATCCTAATCTCATTTGAAAATATACTTAATTATGATTATAAATTACATACAAATTTTACCATCGTATTATTTTGTTTTATTAAAATTAACTATATATTAAAATTTATCTCACTATTAATATTTATAAAACTGTCAACTGACAGAGAACCCTTTCGATAATTTATAGTGAAACCAAATTGAAATATTAATCAGGTTCGAACTCACAACAGCTGGTTTACGACGACAACCGTCCTAAGCAGGAGACGAGAGATGCGGAACTCTGTTAATTCTTATTCAAAAATTTATAGTTTCCAAAGTAAATCTTTAAGAAATTATGATCAAATTGAGTGTATATATAGTGACATGGTTAACTCTTTGTTGTTAGAATAGTTGTTTGTTGTGTCAAAAATTAAAAAAAAAGTTTATATTGTTTTAAATTGTAGTTTTATTTAATTTACTTTTATGCATTAATTTAAATCAAAATGCAGTTTTCAACGATTTTTTTGTATTTTATTAGAGGGAAAATCACTTTTTGAGTGCCAAGCAATGGTTTGCAAGCATATTTCGATTCCGTTTTCCTTGATAGCATTTTTTCCATGGTTTAAATATCTTGGTGGAACCTCTCTAAGTGTTTGTCACTCATATCGACGATAATTTCGGAAAATAAATCTAAATGTAAATCAAGAAAATATTTTTTAGTAACATGCTACATCTAGAATTATCATTGTATATGTCTCAGATATGTTACATTCCAGAGCTATATAATTTTGTAATTAGTTGTTCATAGTTCTTAGCTTTTCTATAGCCAAGAAATTCAGTTATGACCTTTTAAATGATTTTCATGCAGGTTTTTAACCTATTCAAGATTTCCTCATAGCCCTGTTCTTTCATAAGCTCTCTTATTTGCGGTCCTACAAATATACCCTCTTTTATTTTAGCCTTATTGATCCTAGGCAATTTTTTTTAAATACAGCAAACCTGCACCACTTTTTTATCGCTTTAAATTAATTTTAATTAATTCGAGTTTGATGTACAATGGTGGAAGATATACGTATTCAGGGTTTTGCAAGTGGTTGAGAAATTGTTTTTTTTTTTTATCTCCAGGTATCAGATTTCTTTTAAGCTATTGTTTTTTTTTAGCAAACTGACATTCCTATCTCTGCTTTCATATAATATAGAAAATGGCATTTAGTATATTCTTTCTGAACATCTAACAAAAATGCCATAATTTCAATTCACCGTAAATATTCCAAGAATGCTGTTGGTATTGTATCTTCAAAGCAAAATCTTCATGTTGTCATAAGTTTCCTTCAACTAGATGCATAGGCAAGATTAATCGAAGATTTCTCATTTTCAATAGGAAGAATCACAGTTTTTAAACTGAGTGTAGATGAATCTGTAAACAATCTTCATTCCTTGGGATCATGGCGGCCTCTTAACACACTCAATACTAAATCAACATCAGTACAATACACTAAATTGTCTTCTGAAGAGAACAAACTTTGGATGTCTTGTTCTGTCGACAAAAGAATATGTAGGAGGTGATTCTTCTCAAGGTGTTTCTTCCATTCAATCAGGACATCAACAATGCTGCTGATTCTTTGGCAAGTTTAGATCCCGAACTAGATTATTGAATTTCAGATTAATTAATTATATGAAGTTCTGTTGATGCTCCATCAAAATCTGGCTGTCTTCTTTTTGTCTTCACTTAATTATAAATGTTTATCCCTCGTTTTCTGAATGAAAACTTCCACTTTCAGATGGCGCTGTGATTTAAAAACTCATCGCTGTGAGGCGTGTAAGGGAAGTAGGGTCATTTAATGGTCTTGATCTTGTTTGTTATTCCAGCAATTTCTAGAATGAAGAAATAACAGTCCTTGAAGTAATCCTTTAATTCTCTCCATACAGTTGGAACTGAAAATAACATATGTCGCTACTTTCTTTTAGTCAACCAATAAGTAATGTTACAAAAGTTGCACAGCAAATGTGAAGCACCCAAGATTTGTCCTTAACATCGATTTGGCACCCAGAATAAACATGGGAGTAATATTCCTTCTTTGAGATTTTAGAGCTAATTCACCACACATATAACAGGAATTGTTTGAATCAATTGTTTGGATTGAATTGTATAAAAAATATTGAACTCAAATTAATGATGAATAATTCAGATTAGGTTAAAATAAACCCTTTATTAACTCGACATGTATGTCTAAACTAAACGAAAATGATTTTAGATAACTGACACGCCTATATTTTAAGGTTAACTAGACTTGCAGTGAAAGGTCTGACGAATATTTGATATATTTATTGCAATCTTTATTATCATACATTGTGGCAAATCACTTTGTTTTAATAAAACTGCAAGGAAATAAAATAACATCAAATAAGCCGCTATTATCTGTGCAATACACACTCAACAGCCAAAACATTATGACCAGCCCTACATGGTCATAATGTTGACCATGGAAGTGTTGTAATGGAAGTGGTATTTAACTGCTGCTGGAGAGTCTGAAGAATCATTCTTTCACTTACTTCTGTGTGTGATGGGAAAGGTTGCGGATCTAAGTGACTTTGATAGAGGGCAGATTATAATGGCTCGAAGGCTCGAACAAGCATTTCCGAAACTGCACGAATCGTGGGTTGTTCGCGATCTACAGTTGTTAGTACTTATGCAAAGTGGATGAATGACAGTGAAACCAGCAGTAGACAACATGGTGCTGGACGTCCACACGCTATCAAAGAAAAAGGTCGTCGGAGACTGTCTCGCATGGTGAAGCAAAACCGGAGCCAGACAGTGGCTCAGCTGACAGCCCAATACAATGCAGGGCCAAGTAGAATAGTATCGAAACACATCCATGCCAAGCCGGGTTGAAGCTGTGTTGAGCGCCAAAGGTGGGCTAACTCGTTATTGACAGGTGGTCATAATGTTTTGGCTGTTGAATGTATATTTATATATATGCGTGTGTGTAAAATTACAAAAAAAAAGCCCACTGAGTTTTGGGCAATTTTTGTGGTTACATTCGCCTTTAGCGTAGCAAAATACATAAGAATCAGCTACAATTATCTATTCAATAAATTTAAGGTTTATCTTTGTAATGTTTTGCTACAAAATTTGCTTCATTATTCAAATATTGCAAGCTTTACTTTTATTACATATACTATTTTCATTTTAATAGCATATACATGAATACTTACATGGATATTTTTAACTTCATTGTTTAAATTGGTAAACATAAGGATTTTATGTGTTTCATTATCAAAACCAATAATAATAATAATAATTCCTTTATAAATAAATAAGTTTTTTTTTTTTACGTACATGAAATAATTAAATATTTTTTTTTTTTTTTAATAAACTTTAATTAACTATTTTACTAAAAAATGTCATAAATAGTTACAATTAATTAATCCATTTACAATATTAATTTTACAAGAAGAAATTACCGAACATAATTTCTGTATTATTTTTTTTTGCAATTATATGGATAGTACTACAAATTAAAAAACATTTTAATCTGATTATTTGAATAAAAATAAGCCACAAAAATTTTGTAACATATTTTTAAAAACTGCAGATTTTTTTGAGTTGCTATAATTAAATTACACGATACATATAAAATTTGGAATTATAGAAAATATAAAAAGGTGTAATAATGCATTCTAACTTAAAATAATAAAAAAAAAATGCTAAAATGCACTTTCTAAAAAAAAAACTGTTTGTTATTCTATACATTCTTTTTTTTTCAAATTTATTCAGGTATTTTGAAAAAGTGCTAGAAGAAATTATGTTTCAATAATAATCATCAAATGAACCATCTTTAAGAAAAGCACTTTTTTTACTTTTGTTTCTAAGATATAATTTAATTATTGATAATTTTTTTTCTGTTTTAATAGTTATAAAAATTATATAAATATCCAACATATTTATGGTGTTTTATAAATATGTGAAAAAATATCATTTAAACATTTTTTTCTATACGATGCCTAATACACATTATAAAAAAAATGTTTAAATTTATTAGAATAAAATATCTTATGTAGCATAATTCTTAAGGAATATATTTCTATACATTAGTTAAATTGAATTTTACAAGTTGAAAAATAATCTGTAACAGACATAATACAGTATTGAATAAAAAGAAGATTTGTTTTAAAAAAAAAAAAAAATAATTTATAAAACTATAAATATTTCAAAATGATGTTTTTTACAAAGGCATTTTTCAACATTTATCTTAAAACAAGATACGATTTTATATTTTGAACCCGATAGATTTGTTGTTGTTAAAATATTGTCCAAAATATTTATAAAATGTATTATATGTTTTTTATATAATTGATAAAATAGGTGGTAGATAAATTGTAGAAAAGGTAATTTAATAAAAGAATCAAAAAGTATTTTCGTTTGTAAATTGCAAAACATTTTTGACATTAAACTTAAAGATAAAATGATTTTTTAAAATAATTTTCAAATTCATTCAATGCACTTTTTTTAAAGATTATTTACTTTTTATTGTTACTATTACTTTAAAAAAAAAAATCTTCTCATTAAAAGGTACAGCTTGTCATTTAAAAATAGGTATTACAAAAATGTGTTATGCTGCATACAAAAAAATTAGATTATTGTTGAATATTCTTTTTCTTCGGAAATCCTATAACCTGTTATTTACCTTGTTTAACAGTTTTTAATATGGCGTTAAGTTAATTGATTTCTTTAAGAAGTGTATTATAAACTTTTTTTAAATAATTAACTGCATCGGACTATTTCATGATTTAAATTTGAAATTGAAAAACAAAAATGTATAACAAATCAGAATTATAAAAACAGAACACAAATGTTTAAGTTGA
Source organism: Caerostris extrusa (assembly GCA_021605095.1). Classification (NCBI taxonomy): domain Eukaryota; kingdom Metazoa; phylum Arthropoda; class Arachnida; order Araneae; family Araneidae; genus Caerostris; species Caerostris extrusa. Next base: position 39,626 of record BPLR01004774.1, on the reverse strand, counting down.
AATAAAATTGTGGATTAAAATTATTAAATTAAATTTTTTTTTTATATTTTTAATTGTTTGTTTATTGAAATAAAATTACTTAAGATATTTCCATCTTGTTTAGGGAAAATTAGATTTGTTAGCAGCTAAATCTGGAAGGAACAGATGTTCTTAGTAATAATAAAATTATTTTCATTTTTTTTCGATTTTTAATCAAACTCAATTTTACTACATATTCAATATTTTGTTTATATTTCAAATATTTGAAAATGAAACTGTTGTGTATTCATTTCTCCCCTTGTCTGTTTTACGAATGTTCAAATATTCTAGTCAAAAGCTTGCATGGTAAGCAGATCATTGAGTAATAGAAAATAAATAATATCTAAGAATGGCTTATTCAAAATTTTTCTAATCTGTTCAAATAGGAAGATACGCATTATGATATTACTATCATTTTTGAAGCTTTAATTATAAAATTCTTTAATTGATAAATAGATTACATGATTACATTTTAATACTTTTCATGCTATCCACCACTGATTTGTACTATCCACTTTTGATTTATACCGTAAGTCCCGGTTTATGAGCGTAGAACATTTAATTACCGTAAGCCCAAACTATCAATGAGACATATTATTTAAAGAATTGAAATATGACATCATAATGTCACACTGAATTACAAAACATGTATTTTTTTCGTATTTCAATGGGTTTTCGCTGAAACTTTTTTATTAAAAAAGAGTAACTACATTTTGAAAGTAAGAGAATTTCAACAAATTTCATAAACATTTGTAAATATACATTAATATCAATATCAAATATACTAATCAAAATAAAAAAAAGTATATTGAAAAAATGACATATTATTTATCTAAGAAAATGTATTATCAGTGAAGTATAATTCAGAATCACGCAGAAATTGAACTCCTAAAAAAAATCTCACCTAATGTCACAAGAACCACCAGATGAATTACAAAAAGAAAAATGTATTTTACATGGTTTAAAATGGATTCTAAACCAATATAAATATCCATGACACCGGCATCCAACATTCGGTCATCAGGTTCTTATTATAACTTCAAATTAATAAATTCAACTGTAAATGGCATTTTTGGCATTAAATTTAACTCTAAATGGCATTTCTTGGCCTTGAATTTTACTCTAAACAGCATCTGAATGATTTTCATCAACTAAATGAGTATTAACTCTGATTCTTACGAGATCTAACAATTTGTCTTAAGAAAATATATTAAAACATTTTATAAATCTACACATGGGTAAAAAAATTAAATACTGTTTTAAATAGTGTTAATAAACATTTAATATACATGCATCTCATGTATACCTGCAAATTAAAAATATTTATTTATTAATATAGCTATATTGCAGTTTTTAGTATCAAACAAGAATTCTTGCATCATTTTTTTTTTTAACAAATTTGAAATACCATCCTCCAAAATATGTTGAAGCCTTGTCGAACGTGGGGATTACGTCATTAATGTAATGTGTAAAAAAGAGAAAATCAAATTTAACTTTCCTTGGAAACAAAATGTCAAATATAATTCAAATTATTAATGTACGTATAATTTAACGTAGTAAGTACGTATTTAAAAACATGAACAGAGAAGGGAAAAATTAAATAGATGTTAATTAACTTACTTTTAATACTGCTTGATAATTACAGTTATTTTTTTTTTTAATCTGGTGGTCTTTGCTAAGGATAAGGGTGCACACACACACACACATATATATATATATATATTAAAGTTTTTCCAGTAAAAAGGCTCATAATGCTCAAAACTTTCTTTTGCCTCCCATAAAGTGTCCTCTTCATTTTAAAATTAGATAAACCTTGCTGTTTGAAATGTTTAATAGTTCTTTTAAGTACTTATTAGCTAAAAGTCCTTATCAACATCGCTTATTTTAAGTTATCGGTTCATTCTATAATATAAACCATCTTTATTAGTTATTTCTAGTTAAATTCAGAATAAATTCCTTTGTCACCAATAGCTTTTACAACTTTAATTTCAATGGCTTCATTTTCAATAGATGGAAATCTTTCAAAAGCGAAGACAAATCTCTTGTAAAGTACGTTGTTATATCACTTCTGCCGACGACTCTCTGTATTGCACATCATATGAATGAAATTCTAGAGATAGGCAAACTAAATGGAAACAACAAAAATTAATAAAATCTCGTTCTACAAACTAGCATTCGGCCCGAATTTATTGTATTGCTTATTTTCCCCCGAAGTATCTATTAAAATAAATAAATAAATCTTTACATTTGCGAGATTAATCTATTTAGATAAACTATACAAATTAAAAAGTTGAATCAATCAATACATCATTGCTGTACTAAATAGCTTAGTTACTGTCAGCGCAAAGATCGGTTGCAGTTACACATATTCCTTAAATTGGCTTTCAATACAATTAAAAAAAACAAATCAAAGCTAAGGAGCGAAAGCAAAGGTAAATAATAAAAGCACACGTGACAAATCTCGTCGACTTTTCATTGTATAACTGAACTCTCTCACTCATTCTCCCAAGGCATTAAACGCTTCTAGGAAGTTTTAAGGCGAGCGCTATTATGTAGCCTTTTATTGCCAATACAACTTTTCTGTTACCAGATAAAACGTCTCGGAGTTCGTGTAACTGTTACGCGATCTCGCGATAAAAATTTATCGAACACTCTCGAACCAGAGCCATAAAGAACAGAGGGAAGTGCATTTCGAATTTATCACGAAAGCACACCCTGGGGAGGGGGGGATAAAAATGGAAGTTTTAAAAGTTTAATATAAATTCCACTGGCATTCTAAAGTCGCGATTTCATTGTGACTTTTGTGGGCGATTAAAAATTATCTTCTTTTTGCAAATGAGAATCAGAGACTTGGAAAACAGGCTTTTAAAATATGCCTCCGAATTGGTTGTAAAACGTTTACCTTCTTAAACCTTCAGCTTATCGAAAAGCCCCGTGTTATTGCAGTGCGGGGAGTATAAATTTTAAAATAATTTTGGACAAGATGGTTTAATAATGAACATTAATTTCACATCGCTCGTGGAATGTTTATTTTAAATAAGTGCTCTTTTACTAATATTTGGGTAGGGTGTATTTAATGAAAAGTTGATTTGATGGAAAATCTGCATTAATAAGTGTGCTTTAAGTAAAGGGCGTTAGTTAAAAATAAAATTTGATCTTAAGTGGGAAAGAGTAATGTTCTGTTGTAAAATGTTCTTTTCAAAATCAGAAAATTCTTGAAGATCTTTTGATAATTCATTAAAATTCGTGATAGTTAAAAAGTCTTTTAAGTTCTTCACAATTGTTGATTTAAGATCTCGATTGATGTTACAATATAAACCAATTCTTCATTCAATATTTCTAGATTAATTCTGAAAAACGTCTTTTTCACAATTTGCTTTTGCATTTCGTATGATTTCTATGGCTTCATTTTCAATAGTCGGAAATCCTTTTAAAACTGATAATAATCTCTTGCAAAAGAGTACGTTGTTATGGCAGACATTCTGTATTGTGTAATGTATGAATGAAATTTTAGCGACGAGCAAACTAAATGGAAACAGCAAAAATGAGCAAAATCGCTTTCAACAAATTTCTATTTGGCACAAATTTATTGTATTGCTTATTTTCGCTCTACGGAATCCATTAAAATAAATCAATTAATTTGGAAACAAGGTTTTAAAAGATATCTCCGAATTGGTTGTAAAACAGTTCTCTTCTTAAACCTTCAGGTTATCAAAAAGCCAAATGTTATTGCAGTGCGGGGAGCATAAATTTAAAAATATTTGGACAAGATGGTTTAATAATTATCATTAACATTACTTTATATACCGCCTTACTTAAAGCATATTTATTAACACAGATTTTCCATAAAATAAACCTTTAATTAAATACCCCTGCCCAAACATTGGCAAAGGAGCACTTACATTCAAGAGCGAAAACATTATGACCACCCCTACATTTTTGACTGAACTCGCCATGAAGGCAAGGCACGTGATCAGGTGGAAGTGGTATTTAACTGCTACTGGAGAGTCTGAAGAATCATTCTTTCACTTACTTCTGTGTGTGATGGACAAGGCTGCTGATCTAAGCGACTTTGACAGGTGGACATAATGTTTTGGCTCTTGAGTGTATTTAAAATAAACATACACGAGCGAGGTTGAATTAATTTTAATTATTAAACCATCTTGTCAAATATTTTTAAAATTATGCTCCCCGCACTGAAATAATACGGTCTTCTGAATAATCTGAAAGGTTAAGAAGAGAACTGTTTACAAACTGATTCGGAGTTTAAAAGATTGTTTCCCAAGTCTCTGATCCTCATTTGCGAAAGAAGAGGATTTTTAATCGCCCCCAAAAGTCACGACGAAATCGCGACTTTTTGAATGCCAGTGTAGTTTATATTAAACTTTTAAAACTTCCCTTTTCAATGCGTTCCATCCCCCAGGATGTGTTTTCTTGATAAATTCAGAAGTGCTCTGTTCTTTATGGCCCTTGATCGAGAGTTTTCGATAAATTTTTTATCGCGAGATCGCGTAACAATTAATGAATTCCGAGCCGTTTTATCTGGGTACAGAAAAGTTGATATTGGCAATAAAGACTACATAATAGCGCTTGCCTTAAAACTTCCTTCAAGCGTTTTCTATCTTGGGTAGAACAAGTGAGAAGAGTCAGTTATAAAATGAAAAATCGACGAGATTTGTCACGTGTGCCTTTATTACCCATGGGCATCCAATGGGTATTGTTTTCGGTAACGACCTGAAATGATGTCCGATCCGAAATAAAGTTATGCCAAAAAGGAAAGAATGGAAATTGGAAACAATGTTGACAACAATGGAAGACATGTTAAAGCGCATGATCGTGAATGGAAAAGAAAATCCCGTTCGAAGCCTGAAAACTCGTGCCCGCCAAAAATGCCCTTCAACGGGAGCGTCGAGCTCTCAGGCGTCAACAGGCTATCAACCCTCACGATGACAATATTAAACACACGAAATGTGTTCAAACTCCTTCTCTTTACTCTCCCTCCTGTTCTTGTCCTGTCAAGGATACTTTTAATTCTTCCTCTTCAGTTACTCCTTCCTGCTCCCATTGCTTCTTGAACAATACTCATTCCGATTTAAACGACTACTCTCTCATGAGAAACAGTGGCTCAAAGTCGACGAACGTTTCTTTAAATCAAATTGCATTGCAATAATTTTTTTGTCGACTTGGATGAAGCTGACTTTTGTAAAACGTGCAGCGATCATATTCTTAAACGCAACGTTCCAAATCTTGCAGCTAATTATGGCTTTTCGATATCCTGAGCAACCCTCCTGTTTGACTGAGTTGAATGACTTGAAAGAGCATCTCGTTACTCTTTGTATCCCTTTCACGCAAATACGAGAGCTTGGTCGGGATCGTCAATATGGTATCAAGGGATCCGTTTCGAAAGTTCCTAACGACTTGCACAAATCGGTCGACCGTCTTCCTCGCAATGTAAACGATTCAGTCACTATCGACGTGAAAAATTGAAGAAACGTCTCTGTTTCAAATCGCTTTATGTATCAATGCGTTAATCCCAATCGTGTTTACAATGCGGCTTTGTATCTAATGAACAAACCTTTATACCAATCACAAAACGTTAATATCGATTTGGAATGGCTAGAAAAATTTCGAACTGAATCGTTTCTTTAAGGTTCACATGCTTTCGCTGACCTGAATCCTATCTCTTCGGAAGAGAACGATGAGTCTGATATTGACGACGATGATTATGACGACTCATTCGTAAATCCCGCTCCAGCCGAGACAGTCATTAATAAACTCTATACCAACATTGATGCTGGATTGGCATTAGCACCTGGTAAGACCAAATGCCTTTGTCAGTATTGTTTGATGATCTTGCAGAAGAGCTCTCTTACCCAAGAATCTACTGTGGTGATATGCGTCGTTTTACAAGAAAGAAACCTCCCACCCACTCAGAGATTGTTAAATCTGAATTGAGACGTTATGATCCTCGAGGTGCTACACAAAAAATTTTGTACAGCTATCAAAAAAATTTGCATAAACTTCTTTTAAATAGTATACAAATTTGTCTCCGAAAATAAAATTCCTACCGATTCCTCTTTGACCGCGCAACAAGTTCAAGACCAACAATGTTTACATCAACTCTTTTACAAAAATCAGGCATACAAGTTCATGAAGACGATCAAATGCAGTCCGGCTCACTGGGAAAACGAAAAAAATCATGTGTGTGCTCAAATCCGACAATTTGGTATGCCAACACTCTTTTTCGATATTGTCTGCTGCCATTTCATGTACCAATAATGCAAATACAAAAAATGCAAACACCAAAAATTGCAGATACCATGGGTAAACTGTACATCGGCATTAGACGATTACAATTTTTTTATTTCATTTATATTTATATATTTTTTATTTGACTTTGTTTTCGTTAATAAACTTTGTTTTTTTAATTTTAAACTGTACTGAAAAGCCATTTTAAGGATTTAACTGCTACCGATCTTGCGCTGACAATAACTGAGCTCTTTAGCAAAGCACTGATGCAATGGATTGGCTGAACATTTTAATTTGTATTGTTTATTTAAAATAGATTAATCTTGTAAATGGATAGATTTCTTTATTTATTTTGATAGATACCTTCGAGTGAAAATAAGCAATGCATTACATTCGCCTACCTATAGATTGCTTTTTGCTCATTTTTGTTGTTTCCATTTAGTTTGCCTATCGCTAGAATTTCATTCATACGTTGCACGATACAGAGAGTCGGCCGCGTTGCCATAACATCGTACACTTTAGAAGATATTTGTCATCTCTTTTAAAAGATTTCCGTCTATTGAAAATGCAACCATAGAAATCGTACATAAAAGCCACTGGTGAAGTAGTTGTCTTTCAGAATTAATCTAGAAACAACGAATGGAGAATTGGTTGATATTGCAACCTCACCCGAGAACTTAAAGCAGCAATTATGAAGAAGATAAAAGACTTTTAAAAGTCTGTTATCTTCTAACAAGAAGTTTAACGAATTATCAAAATACTTGTAAGAATTTTCGGTTAGAAAAAGAAACAAAAACAATTTAAAACAGAACATTACTCTTTCTCACCCAAGATCAAATTTTATTTTTAACAAACCCTCCTACTTAAAGCACATTGTTAATGCACATTTTCCATAAAATCAACCTTTAATTAAATATTCCTTACCCAAAATTTGCAAAAGAGCACTTATTTAAGATAAGCATACCACGTACGATGTGGAATTAATGTTTATTATTAAACCATCTTGTCCAAATATTTTTAAATTGATGCTCCCCGCACTGCAATAACACCAGCTTTTCGATAACGTAGCGAGTTAAGAAGAGAACTGTTTTTTACCCAATTCGGAGATATCTTTCAAAAGCCTGTTTCCCAAGTCTCTGATTCTCATTTGCGAAAGAAGAGGATTTTTAATCACCCACAAAAGTCACTATGAAATCGCGTTTTCGGAATGCCAGTGGAATTTATATTAAACTCTTTAAACTTCCCTTTTTATCCGTTCCAGCCCTCTCCCCTCAGGGTGTGCTTTCATGATAAATTCCAAATGCACTTTCCTCTATGTTCTTTATGGCTCTGGGTTCGAGAGTTTTCGGTAAATTTTTATCGCGAGATCGCGTAACAATTACTGAACACCGAGCCGTTCTATCTGAGTAACAGAAAAGTTGATATTGGCAATAAAAGGCTACATAATAGCGCTTGCCTTAAAACTTCCTGGAAGTGTTTTCTGCCTTGGGTAGGATGAGTGAGAGAGTCAGTTATAAAATGAAATTCGACGAGATAAGTCACGTGTGCTTTTTATTATTTGACTTTGTTTTTCGCTCCTTTTTAATTTTAAACTGTACTGAAAAGCCATTTTAAGGATTTAACTGCTACCAATCTTTTGTTGACAATATCTGAGCTCTTTAGGAAAGCACTGATGTATTGGATTGATTGAACATTACAATTTGTATATTCTAAACAGATTAATCTCGCAAAGGAATAAATTTATTTATTTATTTTGATAGATACCTTCGAGGAAATGTAAGCAATGCAATAGGTACGTGCCGAATTAAAGTTTGTAAAATGCCCTTTAGCCCATTTTTTGTTGTTTCCGTTTAATTTGTAAATCACTACAATTTCATGCATGCATTACACAATACAGAGAGACGACAGAGTTGCCATAACAACATGCTTTTTACAAGAGATTTGTCATCTCTTTTAAAACATTTCCGTCTATTGAAAATGAATCCATTGAAATCATACAAATTGCAAAAGTAACTGGTGACGAAGACGTTCTTCAGATTTAATCTAAAAATAATGAATAAAGAATTGCTTGATAGTGTCACACCAACCAATAGTAGAAAGTAGCGATTGTGAAGAAGATAAAAGACCTTTTAACTAACAAGACATTTTAAGGACTATCAAAAGAACTGTAACAATTTTCAGATATTGAAAAAAAAAAACAGAACATTTTACAAAAGAACGTTACTCTTTCCCAGTAAAGATCAAATTTTATTTTTAACAATTCCCACTTACTTAAAAATACATCTATTAATGCAGAATTTCCACAAAATCAACATTTAATAAAATGCCTCTCCTGAAATATTGGCAAAAAAGAGCGCTTGTTTAAAATAAACATACCACGAGCGATGTCTAATTAATGTTCATTATTAAATCATCTTGTACAAATATTTTAAAATTTATGCTCTCCGAACTGCAATAACACGGGGCTTTTTGATAAGCTGAAGTGTTGAGAAGAGAACAGTTTTACAACCAATTCGGATATATCTTTCAAAAACTTGTTTCCTAAAAGTCTCTGATTCTCATTTACGAAAGAAGAGGATTTTTAATCGCCCACAAAAGTCCCGATGAAAATCGCGACTTTGGAATGCCAGTGGAATTTATATTAAACTTTTAAAACTTCTCTTTTTATCCGTTCCATCCCTTTCCCTCCAGGGTGTGCTTTCGTGATAAATTCGAAATGCACTTTTCTTTGTTCTTTATGGCCTCTTAGTCGAGAGTTTTCGATAAATTTTTATCGCGAGATCGCGTAACAATTACTGACTTCCGAGCCGCTTTATCTGGGTAACAGAAAAGTTGATATTGGCAATAAAATGCTACATAATGGCGCTCGCCTTAAAAACTTCCTGGAAGCGTTTTCAGCTTTGGGTAGAAGGAGTGACAGAATCAGTTATAAAATGAAAAATCGTCGAGATTTGTCACGTATAAATTTTAATATTTGCCTTTTTTTCGCTCCTTAGTTTTTTTTTTTTTTTTTTTTTTTTTTACTCTAAATCGTTCTGAAAAGACATTTTAAGGATTATGTGTAACTGCAACCGATCTTGCGCGGCTATTTAATAAATAACTTATGTATCTGTCTGATTGAACATTTTAATTTGTGTAGTTTATTTAAATAGATTAATCTTGTAAATGAATAGATTTATTTATTTATTTTAATCGATTCCTTCAATGGAAAATATATCAATACAATAAATTCGTGCCGAATGCAAATTTGATCATTTGTTGTTGTTTCCATTTAGTTTGCCCATGACTCGAATTTCATTCTTACGTTGCACAATACAGAGAGTCGGACCCATTGCTATAACATCGTACACTTTAGAAGAGATTTGTCATCATTTAAAAAATGCTCCATGTACTGAAAATGAAGCCATATAAACCATACAAATTGCGAAAAGCAAATGGTGATGAAAACGTTATTCAGAATTTATCTAGAATTCTACGAATGAAGAATGTGTTGTTATTGTAACATAACCGAGAGCTTAAAGCAGCAATTGTGTAGAACATAAAAGAGTTTATAACTAACAAGAAGTTTAAATAATTATCAAAAGAACTTCATTAATTTACTGATTTTTAAAAGAAGAAAATAACATTTTACAACAGGACATTACTTTTTCCCATTTAAGATCAAATTATATTTTTAACAAACCCTCTTACTTAAAGCACATCTATTAATGCCCATTTTCCATCAAATAAACCTTTAATTAAATACCCTCTTCCCAAACATTGGCAAAAGACCACTTATTTAAGATAAACATACCACGAGCGATGTGGAATTAATGTTTATTATTGAACCATCTTCCTAAATATTTTTAAATTTATGCTCTCCTCACTGCAATAGCACAGAGCTTTTCGATAAGCTGAAGGGTTAAGAAAAGAAACTGTTTTACATCCAATTTGGAGATATCTTTTAAAATCTTGTTTCCTAAAAGTCTATGATTCTCATTTGTGAAAGAAGAGGATTTTTAATCGCCCACAAAAGTCACGATGAAATCGCGACTTCGGAATGCCAGTGGAATTTATATTAAACTTCTAAAACTTCCCTTTTTAATCGTTCCTTCCCCCACCCAGGGTGTTCTTTCGTGATAAATTCGAAATGAACTTCCCTCTGTTCTTTATGGTTCTCGGTCGAGAGTTTTCGATCAATTTTTATCGCGAGATCGCGGAACAATTACTGAACTCCAAGACGTTTTATCTGGGTAACAGAAAAGTTGATATTGTTATAAAAGTCTACATAATAGTGCTTGACTTAAAACTTCCTGGAAGCGTTTTCTGTCTGGGGTAGAACAGTTCAGTTATACAATGAAAAGTCGACGAGATTTGTCACGTGTGTCTTTTATTATTTGTCTTTGTTTTCGCTCCTTGGCTTTTTTTTTAAATTGTACTAAAAAGCCATTTTATGTATTATGTGTAACTGCAACCAATCTTTGATGACTATAACTCAGCTATTTAGTAAAGCATTGATGTATTGGATTGATTGAACATTTCTCTAATTTATCTTAACATTTTGTAACATTTTTCTGTAATTTATCTTAACATTAATTTCTGAAATTTATCTTAACAGTTTAATCATGTAAATGAATTTTATTTATTTATTTATTTCCATAGATACCTTCAAGGGAAAATTAGCAATACAATAATTTCTTGGCAAATGAGAATTTGTAGAATGAGATTTGGTTCATTTTTGTTGTTTCAATTTAGTTTGCCCATCTCTAGAATTTCATTCATACTTGATACAATACGGAGAATCGGCCTCATAGCCATCAAAAAGTACTTTTACAAGAGATTTGTCATATCATTTAAAATATTTTCGTCTATTGAAAATGCAGCGATAGGAATCATACGCAAAAGCAACTGATAATGAAGTCGTCTTTCAGAAATAATCTTGAAATAACGAATGAGAATTGGTTGATATTGCAGCAGCATCCGAGATATTAAAGAAGCAATTGTGAAGAAGATAAACGACTTTTAAAAAGTCTGTTATCTTCTAACAAGAAGTTCAGCGAATTATAAAAACAACTGCAAAAATTTTCCGGTTTGAAAAGAAAAAAAAAAATATTTTACAACCGAACATTACTCTTTCTAACTCAATATCAAATTTTTTTTTAACAAACCCTCCTACTTAAAGCACATTATTAATTAACATTTTCCATAAAATAAACCTTTAAATAAATACCCCTACCAAAACATTGGCAAAAAGAGCACTTATTTAAAATAAACATACTACGAGCGAGGTGGAATTAATGTTTATTATTAAACCAACTCGTCCAAATATTTTAAAATTTATGCTCCCCGCAACGCAATAACACGGGCTTTTCGATAAGCTGAAAGGTTAAGAAGAGAACCGTTTTACAACCAATTCGGAGATATCTTTTAAAAGCTTGTTTCCCAAAGCCTCTGATTCTCATTTGCGAAAGAAGAGGATTTTTAATCGCCCACAAAAGTCACGACGAAATCGCGACTTTGGAATGCCAGTGGAATTTATATTAAACTTTTAAAACTTCCCTTTTTATGCGTTCCATCCCCCTCCCCCAGGGTGTGCTTTCGTGATTAATTCGAAATGCACTTCCCTCTGTTCTTTATGGCTCTTGGTCGAGAGTTTTCGATAAATTTTTATCGCTAGATCGCGGAACAATTACTTAAACTCTGAGCCGTTTTATCTGGGTAACAGAAAAGTTCATATTGGCAATAAAAGGCTACATAATAGCGCTCGCCTTAAAGCTTGCTGGAAGCGTTTTCTTCCTTGGGTAGAACGAGTGAGAGAGTCAGTTACAAAATGAAAATTCGACAAGATTTGTCACGTGTGCCTTTTATTATTTGCCTTTTTTTAATTGTACTAAAAGCCATTTGAAGGATTATTTGTAACTGGAACCGATCTTTCGCTGACAATAACTAAGCTATTTAGTAAAGCACTGATGTATCGGATTGATTGAACTTTTTTAATTTGGCATACTTGTTCTAAATAGATTAATCTTGTAAATGGATAGATTTATTTATTTATTTTTAATAGATACCTTCGAGGGACAATAAGCAATCCAATAAATTCGTGACAATCACAATTTTGTAAAATGAACCTTTGGTCATTTTTGTTATTTCCATTTAGTTTTAACCATAGATAGAATTTCATTCATTCTTTGCACAATACAGGAAGTTCTTTCGTGTTCCCGTAACAATGTACTCTTTTAAAAGATCTTCATTATCGCTTTTAAACGATTGCCATCTATTGAAAATGAAGACACAGAAATCATTTGAAATGCAAAAGCAATTTGTGACGAAGGCGATTTTCAGAATTAATCTAGAAGTAATGAATGAAGAATTGGTTGATATTGAACATCACCTGAGAGCTTAAAGTAGCATTAGTGAAGAAGATAAAAACTTTTTAACAAGAAATTTAACAAGTTATAAAAAACCGCAAGAATTTACTGATTTTTAAAAGAAAAAAAGAACATTACTCTTTTCCACTGAAGATAATATTTTTTTTAAGCAAACACCCTTATTTTAAGTACATTTATTAATGTAGATTTTCCATAAAATCAACCTTTAATTAAATACCCTTACTCAAATAGTGGCAAAAGAACGCTTATTTAAAATAAACATGCCACGAGCGATGTGAAAATAATGTTAATAATTAAACCATCTTGTCCAAATATTTTAAAATTTATGCTCTCCCCGCTGCAATAACATTTGCTTTTTCGATAAGCTGAAGGGTTAAGAAGAGACCCGTTTTACAACCTATTCGGAGAGATCTTTTGAAAGCCTTGTTTTCCAAAGCCTTTGATTCTCATTTGCGAAAGAAGAGGATTTTTAATCGCCCACAAAAGTCACGTTGAAATCAGGGCTCTGGAATGCCGGTGGAATTTATATTAAATTTTAAAACTTCCCTTTTTATCCGTTCCATCCCCCCCCAGGGTATGCTTTCGTGGTAAATTCGAAATGCACTTCCCTATGTTCTTTATGGCCTCTTAGTTGAGTGTTTTCGATAAATTTTTATCGCGAGATCGCGTAACAATTACTGAACTCCAAGACGTTTTATCTGGGTAACAGAAAAGTTGATATTGGTAATAAAAGGCTACATAATAGTGCTTGACTTAAAACTTCCTGGAAGCGTTTTCTGCCTTGATAGAACCAGCTATAAAATGGAAAATCGACGATTTATTATTTGACGACGAATCTTTTACTATTTCCCTTTGTTTTCGCACCTTAGCTTTGTTTTTTAATTTTAAATGTACTGAAAAGCCATTTTAAGGATTATGTGTAACTGCAATCGATCTTGTGCTGACAATAACTGAACTATTTAGTAAAGCACTGATGTATTGGATTAAATTGAACATTTTAATTTGTATGGTTTATCTAAATAGTTAAGTCTTGTGAATGAATACATGTATTTATTTATTTTGACAGATCCCTTTCAGGGAAAATTAGCAATACAATATATTCGTGCCGAACGAGAATTTGTAGCATGAGCTTTTGTTCATTTGTGTTGTTTCCATTCAGTTTTCCCATCCCTAGAACTTCTTTCATACTTGATAGAGTACAGAGAATCAGCCGCATAGCCATGAAAACGTACTCTTTACAAGTGATTTGTCATATTTTTAAAAAAGATTTCAGTCTATTGAAAAGGCAGCCATAGAAATCATACGCAAAAGCAACTGGTGAAGAAGTCATCTTCCAGAATCAATCTTGAAATAACGAATGAAGAATTGGTTGATATTGCAACATCACCTGAGACCTTAAAGCAGCAATTGTGAATAAGATAAAAGACTTTTAAAAAGTCTGTTATCTTCTAACAAAAAGTTAAACGAATTATCAAAATAACAGCAAGAATTTGCCGGTTAGAAAAGAATAAAAAAACATTTTACACCAGAACATTACTCTTTCTAACTCGAGATCAAATTTTATTTTTAACAAACCCTCCTTCTTAAAGCACGTTATTAATGTACATTTTCCATTAAATCAACCTTTAATTAAATACCCCTTACCGAAACATTGGCAAAAGAGCACTTATTTAAGATAAACATACTACGAGCGATGTGGAATTAATGTTTATTATTAAACTATCTTGTCCAAATATTTTTATAATTTATCCTCCCCCATTGCAATAACACGGACTTATCGTTAAGCTGAAGTGTTAAGAAGAGAAGAGTTTTACAAACAATTGGGAGATATCTTTTAAAAACTTGTTCCCCAAGTCTCTGATTCTCATTTGCAAAAGAAGAGGTTTTTTTAATCGCCCACAACAATCACGACGAAATCGGCGACATTGGAATGCCAGTGGAGTTTATATTAAAGTTTTATAACTTCTCATTTTATCCGTTCCATCTCCCCCAGGGTGTGTTTTCGTGATAAATTCGAAATGCACTTCCCTCTCTGTTCTTTATGGCTCTTGGTTCGAGAGTTTTCGATAAATTTTTATCGCGAGATCGCGTAACAATTACTGAACTCCGAACCGTTATATCTGGGTAACAGGAAAGGTGATATTGGCAAAACTTCCTGGAAATGGGTAGAACGGCTCACATAATAGATTTGTCACGTGTGCCTTTAAACTTCTTTTTAATTGTAAAAAGCCATTTGTTTTTGTAACTGGGATTAGGTAGAGCGAGTGAGAGAGCCAGTTACAAAATGTAAAATTGACGAGATTTGTCACGTTTCCTTTTATTATTTGCCTTTGTTTTGACTCCTTAGCTTTCTATTTTGTTTTTGTTTTAAATTGTACTGAAAAGCCATTTTTAGGATTATGTGTAACTACAACTGATCTTTCGCTGACAAAACTAAGCTATTTATTAAAGCACAGATGTAGTGGATAATGATTGAACATTTTAATTTGTATGGTTTATCTAAATAGATTAATCTTGTAAATTGATTGGTTGTGATTTATTTATTTATTTTAATAGATAACTTCGAAGGAAAATAAGCAATACAATAAATTCTTGCCGAACGCAAGTTTGCAGAATGAGTTGTGTCTAATTTTGTTTGTTTTCATTTAGTTTGTCCTTCGCTAGAATTTCATTCATACGTTGCACTATACAGAGAATCGACTTCGTTGCCATAACAACGTACACTTTACAAGATATTTGTCATCTCTTTCAAAATATTTCCGTCTATTGAAAATAAAGCCCTAGAAATCATAAGAATTGCAAAAGCAATTGGTGACGAAGGCATTCTTCAGAATTAAACTAGAAATACTGAAGGAAGAATTGGTACACTTTGTAACATCAAATGATAGCTTAAAACAGCAATTGTGAAGAAGGTAAGATACTTTTTGACTAACAAGTAGTTTAATGAAGTATTAAAAGAACAGCAAGAATTTTCTGATTTTGAAAAGATAAAAAGGACATTTTACAAGAGGACATTACTTTTTCCCACTTAAGAACATACTTTTATATTTAACAAAACCCCTTACTTAAGACAAATTAATTAATGCATATTTTCCATAAATCAACATTTAATTAAATACCCTCTGCCCAAATATTGCAAAAGAGCACTTATTTAAAATAAATATACCACGAGTGATCTTGCCACGAGTGACAGATGTGGAATTAATGTTAATTATTAAACCATCTTGTCCAAATATTTTTTAAATTTATGCTCCCCGCATTGCAATAACGCTTGGCTTTTTGATAAGCTATTCGGGGGGTATCTTTCAAAAAGCTTGTTTCCCAAAGTCTTTGATTCCCATTTTCCAAAGAAGAGGATTTTTAATCGCCCACAAAATCACGATGGAATCGCGACTCTGGAATGCCAGTGGAATTTATATTAAACTTTTAAAACTTCCTTTTTATCCATTCCATCCCTAACTCCAGGGTGTGATTTCGTGATAAATTCGAAATACACTTCCCTCTGTTCTTTATGGCCTCTTTGTCGAGAGTTTTCGATAAATTTTTATCGCGAGATCGCTAACAATTACTGAACTCCGAAGAACCGTTTTATCTGCGTAACAGAAAAGTTGATATTGGCAATAGAAGGCTACATAATAGCGCTTGCCTTAAAACTTCCTGGAAGCGTTTTCTGCCTTGGGTAGAACGAGTGAGAGAGTCAGTTACAAAATGAATAATTGACGAGATTTGTCACGTTTGCCTTTTATTACCTGCCTTTGTTTTCGGTCCTTAGCTTTGTTTCTTAATTTTAAACTGTACTGAAAAGCCATTTTAAGGATTTAACTGCTACCGATTTTGCGCTGACAATAATTGAGGTTTTTTGCAAAGCACTGAAGTAATGGATTGGTTGAACATTTTAATTTGCATAGTTTATCTAAATAGATTAATCTTGTAAAGGCATAGATTTATTTGTTAATTTTGATAGATACGTTCGAGGGAAAATAAGTGATGCAATAAATTCGTGTCGAACGCAAGTTGGTAGAATGCTCTTTTGCTCAATTTTGTTGTTTCTATTTAGTTTGTCCATCGGTATGAATTTCATTCATACGTTGCACAATACACAGAGTCGGCCGCTTTGCCATAGCAACGTACCCTTTAGAAGAGATTTGTAATCATTTTAAAAGTGTTCCGTTTATTGAAAATGAAGCCATATAAATCATACAAATTGCAAAATCAAATGGTGACAAAGGCTTTTTCAGAATTTATCTAGAATTCTACGAATGGAGAATTGGTTGATATTGTAACATAACCCGAGAGCTTAACGTTGCAATTGTGAAGAAGTTAAAATAGTTTAAATAATAGCAAGAAGTTTAAATAATTATCAAAAGAACTTCATAAATTTATTGATTTTTAAAAGAAGAAAAGAACATTTTACAACAGGACATTACTCTTTTCCACTTCAGGATTTAACTGCTACCAAACTGGCGTTGACAAAAACTGAGCTCTTTTAGCAAAGCATTAAAGCATTGATGTAATGGATTGGTTGAACATTTTAATTTGTATAGTTTATCTAAATAGATTAATCTTGTAAATGAAAAGATTTATTTATTTATTTTAATGGATTCCTTGAAGGGAAAATAAGCAATGCAATACATTCGTGCCTAACGCAAGTTTGTAAAATGCTATTTTTTGCTGTTACCATTTGGTTTGCCCATCGCTAGAACTTCATTCATACGTTGCACAATAGAGAGAATAGGCCGCGTCGGCATCAAACGTACTCTTTATAAGTCATCTCTTTTAAAAGATTTCAGTCTATTGAAAATGAAACTGTAGAAGTCATACGAATTTAAACTGCATTGGTGACGAAGGCATTTTCGAGAATTAATTTAGAATTAATGAATGAAGAATAGGTTGATATTGTAACATCAGCAATTGTGAAGAAGGTAAAAGAGTTTTTAACTAACAAGAAGTTTAACGAATTATCAAAAGAACCGCAAGAATTTTCTGATTTTGAAAAAAAAAAAAAAAAAAAAAAAGAACATTTGACAACATAACATTACTTTTTTTCCCCCTTTATATCAAATTTTATTTTTAACAAACACCTTTACTTAAACCATATTTATTAATACGAATTTCTACAAAATCAACCTGTAATTAAAAATCCTACCCAAACATGGCCAAAGGAACACTTATTTAAAATAAACATACCACGAGCGATGTGAAATTAAAAATCCTCTTCATCTGCAAATGAGAATCCTAAATGGGAAACTAGATTTGCAAATGGGAAATGGGAAACTAGATTTAATCTAGATTCATCTGCAAATGGGAAACTAGATTTTAAAAGATATATCCGAATTGGTAGTAAAACAGTTCTCTTCTTAACCCTTTAGCTTGTCGAAAAGCCCCGTGTTATTGCTGTGCGGGCAGCATACATTTCAAAATATTTGAACAAGACGGTTTAATAATTTACATTAATTTCACATCGCTCGTGGTATGTCTATTTTAAATAAGTGCACTTTGCCAATATTTGGGTAGGGGGTATTTAATTAAAGGTTGATTTTGTGGAAAACCTGCATTAGTAAATGTGCTTCTAGTAAGGGGTAAATGAAGTAAGGAGGTTTGTTAAAAGTAAAATTTAATCTTAAGTTGAAAGAGTAATCTTTGTTAACTATTATGTTTGTAATTGATACACACTTGTTAGCATATAATAACTGAGTTCTTACCAACTTAAAGGCTATAGTAAAATGTAACAAAATATATTTCACTTCACGAATTATTAAAAAATTTATAGTGCTTAAATAATTATAATATACCCTAAATTTATTTAATAGGAATCAAGATGATTCCACATTAAAAATTTAATTTTTGTTGTTAGTTAATAATGAGTTACTAGAAAAAGTGAAAAAATTGTATTGATATTAAATATGTAAAGATATCTTCGAATTGGTTGCAAAACAATTCTTTTCTTAAAACTTCAGCTTAACGAAAAGCCTCGTGTGATTGCAGTGCGGACAGTGTAAATTTTAAAATATTTGGACAAGATGGTTTAATAATTAACATTAATTTCACATCGCTCGTGGTATGTCTATTTTAATAAGTGCACTTTTGCCAATGTTTGGGTAGGGGGTATTTAATTAAAGTCTGAATTTATGGAAAATTTGCATCATTAAATGTGCTTCTAGTAAGGGGTAAATAAAGTAAGCAGGTCTGTTAAAAAAGAAATTTGTTTTTATGTGGGAAAGAGTAATCTTTGTTATGTATAATGTTTGTAATTGATACACACTTCTTAGCATGTAATAACTGAATTCTTACCAACTTAAATACTATAGTACATTGTACTAAAATATTACACTGCTCGCAATATTTAAAAATTTATATTGCTTAAATAATTAAAATATACACTAAATTTATTCAATATGAATCAAGAAGGTTCATCACGAAAGATTTCATTTTAATGATTATCTTACAGTGAATTTCTAGAATAAGGGAAAAAATTTCATGCATATACAATATTTATATTATTTGTATGGCGTTGAAAAAAAAAGCAATGTCACATAATCTCGTACACATAGATGTACATTAATAAAATGTTATAATAAGTTATCATGATGATGCTATAAACTTTTAAAAATAGTTGAATATTCTACATGCTAATATTAGAATAGCTATGATGAATATTAATTCCTCATAGCTTCTCTAATATTATTGCCTTGAATTCCTTACTTCTTTCATGATGTTATAGTTATATTTTACACTCATATTCAATATGTTTTATGTTATATTAGTAAGATATTTTCATGGTGTAATATTTTTACATCATTATTTATAATACTTGCCTAATTGTCTTGACATATCCCATCAGCATAATAAATCATACTGGCAAAGTTCGATCTGCGCATTCTGTGTCTGTCATGACTGACAGCAGTGTAACCAGAATAATTTGCCCATCACTTCAGAAAGTTAAGCCTACTTCTCATCCCAAACCTATGAATATAAACTCTGTTAATCTTCTATCTGTTTTATTAACATCAATCTCTAATAATCCTGTGATAATTCACCATCGTACTTTTTAAAGATATAAATTAAGAATAATTTATATAACTTATAGAAAAAAAAATGAAAGAAAAATAAATAAAAATAAAAATAAAAATAGATAAAAATAAAAATAAATGAAATATATTCTGCAATTGAAATAGTAAACATATTTTCTGAACTTTCCAATCAGAGATAAAAACATACTATTGTTGAACGTAGATGTGTCACAGATATATGCCACGAACAGCCCGCAGACGGGTAACGACCGGATGTCGTTGCTTTCGGGACTTTTTAAGATTAACTGCCCTAAATTTGTGGGTCGTATGAGAAAAAAATCTTAGAAATAAAAGCATCAGGCAGTATAACTATTTATGCCCTAAATCTGACGCTTTATACGTGTTATCACAGTCGATTCTCCTCATATCTAAAAGCAGCAACTGCAAACGACGCCACCATAGGATTCAAACCTAGTCCTTTTCTTTTGTTGGCATTGAATATTTTATTGATATATGCCATTAACTGTCCACAGACGGGTAAAGAGAGGATGTTATTCCTTTCGGGACTTTTTAAGACCAGCTGCCCACAATTTGTGTGTCGTATTCGAGAAAATCTGAAAAATAAAAACATCAGGCAGTATGACTATTTATGAGAGACACTTTGCACTTATCACAATCGCTTCTCTTCGTCTCTTAAAGCAGCGACTGCAAGCGATGCCAGCATAGGATTCAAACCATGTTCTACCGTAGTCCTTTTCTTTTGTTGAACATGGATGTTTCAATGATGTACGCCATGAACATCCCACAGACATGTAAAGAAAGGATGACATTCTTTTTGTGACTTTTTAAGACTCACAACTGCCCCAAATCTGTGTGTCATATGCCAGAAAATACGAATAAAAAAATTATCAGTCAGTATGATTATTTATACGAGATTCTTTACATATGTTATCACCATCACGTATCGTTGTCTTTGAAAGCAGCAACTGCAAGCGACGCCACCATAGGATTCAAACCTAGCCCTTTTCTTTTGTTGAACTTGGATGTTCCACTGATATATGCCATTAACAGCCCACAGACATGTAAACAGAGTATGCTATTGCTTTCGGGACTTTTAAGCTTAATTGCCCTAAATTTGTGTGTCGTAAGCAAAAAAAATCTGAAAAATAAAAGCATCAGGCAATATGACTATTTATGCGAGACGCTTTACACGTATTATCACAATCGCGTCTCCTCGTCTCTGAAAGCAGCAACTGCAATGGACGACACCAGAGGGTTCTGAAGAAACTGACTCTTCCCGCATGTTAGTCGATTAGTAGATCTGTCATCTAGTAGAAGTAAAAGAACTTCACTGGGAGTAAAGCGATTTTCGAAGCTTCGGTGTGAACGGGTCAAAAAAAATTATCTACCTGCCGCGTGACGCTTCGCCGCCTCCCTCCACGGTAGGAACGAGCCTTTAGGATACAAAAATGTAAATGCTATTGCTTAATGCTAAAATTTTTATAATATATAATTTTCATAAACCTTATTCTTAACTATTTTAAAATTCTTTCGATTTATATAATATGTTTTACTTAAATGCATTACTCTTTTTCCCCTAGATGTTCCCCAACTGAATCTCCGCCTGGGCAGCAAGCTCCGCCACTCCAACATCATGGAGGAGATGGACGTGTATTTCGAATGCAACATCCGGGCCAACCCCTGGGTCTCGGAGACGGGCTGGCGGTTCGAGGGCTACGATTTGCATAACAACTTGTCCGCGGGCGTGCTCATCACCAATCAATCACTGGTGCTCCAGAAAGTGAGCAGGGCTCACAGGGGGAGGTACAGCTGCACAGCCACCAACAGCGAGGGTCAGGGGGAGAGCAACCACGTCTACCTCAGGGTGCAGTGTAAGTTGTCACTTATTGGCTTTTATTGGCTTTTGTTACCGATAAACAAACCTTTTTTTCTTGGTTTTAAATAAAAAAAAAAAAAATTGGATGTTAGTGTTTTATATTATCCCTCCCTCTCTGTCTGTTTTCAAGAAAACATTTTTTTTTCTTCTTACAATTGTAAAATTTAATACTCTATCTAAGTTACAGAATAATGTAAAACAGAAAAATGTAGTATTATAATACTGCTATATTGCATTATGTTTGAGCATCGGTAGAATAATCGTTCTTTTTTATTATTATTATTATTATTTTTTATTATTTAGTAATAGTGATCTACTAAACATTAAATAAAAGGCCTTGAATGTGTTTCCTAATAATAAAACCCTAATAATCCATGTTTAATTAATATTTATTTTAAATCTCTAGGTATAACTATAACTTTGTGCGCAAAACTTTATAACTTCATTGTTCATTGTTTTGAATGTTAGCTACTTGGAAATTTGAGATTATGCCATTGTTATCTATGGCTTTATTGGAACTCAATCCATACAAATTCAGCCACCAACCATAAAAAAAAACAAGAAAAAAGCATATAAACAAATTAAAATTACAAAGTAAAAAGACAAGACATTCTTAACAAAAATGGCAAAAAAAAAGTCTTAAAGTAGTTAAAAACGAGTTAAATGGTCTAAGGATAAAAATTTTAAAAGCTAGAAACACCCAAATAACCCTTTTGTTGTAAGTTAGAGTCAAGCCCCGAGTAAACAAGTAGATGGGTCTTATTCATTTTCTCTGTCTTGCATGAAACACATATATCAGAGCTCAGAATCTCTATTTTGGCCAGATGTTCGCACAAGCAATTTGTGTCCAGTTCTTAATCTAAAGCTGGCAAAATGTCTCTTTGCAAGTCTTTCCATCAAATTTTTTCCAGTCATTCCCGACCTCCAGACATTTTGGTGTTAGATAATAATTCTCTAATATACGATGACTTAATTTTGTCTTGCATAGTTATCTTAAAAGATTCAAGAGGGGTAGGACACTGTCAAGTAACTTCTTCTGACACCCAAACAATGTGCGCTAATTTGTTTTCTAATGATAAAAACCGTCTTATTAATGTTTCGTTTACATTTATTTTAAATCTATACTTTTATAACTATACTATACTTTTATAACTATACTTTTGGGTTCGATACTTTATAATTTCACTATTTTGAATATTAACTGCATTTTGATCATGGTAATCTGAAATTGTGTTGTTGTTATATATAGCTCTATTGGAACTTAATCCATACAAATTTACTAATCTAATATTACTAAACAGTTCCTTTGCCAATCTTTTGATGATTTCACTTTTCTGGACTCCCAATGTAAGATGCATTAGAATCCTTGATTAATAGTGC
The DNA here is from genome assembly GCA_021605095.1 of Caerostris extrusa. Taxonomy (NCBI): domain Eukaryota; kingdom Metazoa; phylum Arthropoda; class Arachnida; order Araneae; family Araneidae; genus Caerostris; species Caerostris extrusa. The sequence continues at coordinate 16,704 of BPLR01004774.1, read as the reverse complement.
AAATCGTGTTCCATTCTCAAAAATTAGTATTCTTTTACTTAATTTTCTCTTTATTTCTTAACATTATTTTTTATAGACCTAGTTTTCTTTTTAACTTCTTAAAATTAGTTTTTTTTTACTTACTCTCTTACGTTGTTAGAGATTGTAAGGAATATGTACATAATAACAAGGTTCAAAAGCAATTTGTGCAATGTTATTATTTTATATTTAGGTAATCATACTTAAAAACAAATTAGAAAATAGTTACCAAAATTATTATCTTATTTTTATAGAAAAGCATAAGTTGCAATCTAATTCCAAGTGATGGACATTCGATAACTAAAATCCGATAATTTTTAAATTAATATTTAAATGTATGAAATATTATTATTTATATAAAAATATTACCAATATTTGTTTTAACATTTAAAATACAGAAAGATTATTTTAAAACTGTAAACTTCTATTAAGACAATAATAAGTTATTTGATGGGGACTTTTGTAAGACATTTTCCTTTTTTGTAATTGTTAAATTTAAAATCTTCTCAGAGACAACATGTTATTTTTCAATATCGTATATCTGAACATGAGATCATTTGCAATGTAATTGCAAGTGTGTAGCAAGTTCAGATTTACTTAGTCTACATTAATGAGATATATAATTACATGCCACATAGCACAAAATTTAACTACCACAATTTTCAAGATTCAAAACACAACAAACCAACGCCTGGCCTTAATAGAATTCAGACACTCCCACTAACTTCTTTGAATCCAACAAAAGTACTTTACGGCAAAAAGATTTATCGTTCCAATCTCCTGTATCGATACAGAAATTTCATGTTGGCGTCACCAAACCAAGTTTTCTTAATACTGATAATCTAAGAAATTTACAATCCACAAATATACAATGGTTTAAGGTTTAATTTTTAAACTATTAATTTTTGCAGTATTTAAAAAAATATTTCAATTGCATTCTTTGTTTAAAATGTACAGAATTTATCCATCAAATAAAATTGCGAAATATTTTAATTACAATAAGCAACCAAATATTTTTCAGAAATAAAAAAAAAAAAATTAAAGAGGCTAATTTAAAAATAAATTTCTTAATTTAGTTAGTTAGAAAACATCATTTATCTTCTAATAAAAATCCATTTTTATTTTTAAAGCATGCTTATTAATAATGTTTAGATATTAGTACACATTTTAAAACCAATTTTAAAGTTTTTCATAAAATAATTATTTTTAGCATGCCAAAATAAAAAAAGTAATATTTTAAGAGTCATTATTAAAGATATATATATATATATATATTTAAATACATGGACTGGTAACACTTTTAAGAATCTATTTTGTTTATTTATTTTTTTAGTCTTAAATACCTTTATTGCTTCAATGGTTATTTTCAATTCAGTTAATTTAAAAGCATAAATTAAATGAAACTTTAAGGATTATTATTATTTGAAAAATTAAAGAAAAGCAGAAATATGCAACACATAATTCAAACCTCATTAAAATAAGATTAGCTTATTAAAATACTGGCTTATATTAGAAGACTATGTATAAATAAATCTCTTAGAGTCTAAGACAATTTATTATTCTAGTTTAAAGATAAAAGTTTTTATACCTGGTGTAATCAGTCTTATAAATTAAATAAAAAATAGTAGAAATTAATTAGTTTTATAATTTTATTCAAGTTTTTGGGAATTACATTAAACCAAAAAAGAAAAAAATCCCTTTCTTTACAAAATTAAATTTAGCTAACGAAACACGATAGTAAATATCAAATTTTTGTTTTTTTTTATTTTCATTTTGTGAAAGAAAATTAAATTTATTACTAATCCGACTTATTCGAACGAGTTTTAAAACTGTGATACTTACCGAGTTAATTAACGTGTCCAGTTGTTATTTTTATAGTTAGCTTTATAAATTAAGCTGAATTAAGTTTACAAATAAATATTTTGACTCATAATTATTGTTTTGAAGATGGTGAAATCAATCGCTTTGTAAAGTTATATTTCATTATTTGATTGGATTGAAAAATTATATGGAATTCAATGGAATTCAAACATTCCTACTAAACTCTTAGAGGCCAACAAAAGTACTTTTAGTCATAAAGATTTACCGTCCCTTTATCCGGTATCGATACAGAAACTTTCAAGTTGGAATTACTTGTCGGTCTCAAAACATTTTTCAAATATTTATTTTTGAAGTGTTTTAAAAAAAATTGCATTTGCATCCTTTATTTAAAATATACAAAATGAAATGCACAAAATTTATCCCTAAAATAAAATTGCAAGCTATTTTTAATCATAATATGCAAAAATGTAAAGATAATTTTTTTGAAAATAAAAAAGTGAAATATAGAAAACAAGTTTTTAAATAGGCTATTTTAAAAATATATTTTTACACTTAAAGGTATTAAACATCATTTATCTTCTAATAATAATCCATTTCTATTTTTAAATAACAGATTAAAATAATAGAAATTATTAATAAAAAATAATAGATAATTATTTTTAAATAATTATCTTCTAATAACAATCCCTTTCTATTTTTTGTCCATTTATAATATTTACATATTAGTATAAATTCTAAAACAAATTTTAAAGATTTTCTTTAAAAACTTTATTTTAAGCATACCAAAATAAAAAAAATTTTTAAGAGTCAATATTAAATATACATTTAAATACATGGATTGGCAACACTTTTACGAATCTATTTTATATATTTTTTTACATCTTAAATACCTTTATTGTTTCTATGGTTATTTCCAAATCAATTAATTTAAAACATAAATTAAATGAAACTTTAATTATTATTATTGTTTCATAAATTTAAAAGAAAAACAGAAAAATGCAACACATAATTCAATAATAAATATACAATTTAATTTTGCACTATTGAAAAAATATTTCAATTGCATCCTTTGTTTAAAATGTACAAAATTTATCGATCAATTAAAATTGTGAAATATTTTAATTACAATAAGCAACCAAAAATTTTTCAAAATATACAGAAAAAAATTTTTAAAGAGGTTTTTTTAAAAATAAATTTTTAAACTTAGAGGTAGAAAAACATCATTTATCTTCTAATAACAATACATTTTTATTTTTAAAGCATGCTTATTAATAATGTTTATATATTAGTACAAATTAAGATAATTTTAAAGATTTAAAAAACAATTATTTTTAGCATGAACAAAATAAAAAAGTAATATTTTAAGAGTCAATATTAAATATACATTTAAATACATGGATTGGTAACAATTCTGTTAATCAATTTAATTTATTTTTTTTTAATCTTAAATACCTTTATTGTTCAATGGTTATTTCCAATTCATTAATTTAAAAACATAAACTAAATGAATATTTAATTATTATTATTGTTTTATAAAATTAAAAAAAAGAAACAGAAATATGCAACACATAATTCAAACCTCATTAAAATAAGATTAACTATGCAAGCGAAATCGTAAAATACTGGCTTATATTAGAAGACTGTATAAATAAATCTCTTAGAGTCTAAGACAATTTATTATTCTAGTTTAAAGATAAAAGTTTTTATATCTGGTGTAATCAAGTCTTATAAATTAAATAAAAAATAGTAGAAATTAATTAGTTTTTGAATTTTATTCAAGTTTTTGGGAATTGCATTAAACCAAAAAAGAAAAAAAGAAAATTCGCTTTCCTTCCAAAATTAAATTTAGCTAATGAAACACGATAGTAAATATAATTTTTTTTTTTTTTTATTTTCATTTTGTGAAAGAAAATTAAATTTATTACTAAACCGACTTATTCGAAAGAATTTTAAAACAGTGATACGTACTGAGTTAATTAACGTGTCCAGTTGTTATTTTTATAGTTAGCTTTATAAATTCAATTGAATTAAGATTGTAAATAAATATTTTGGTTCATAATTATTGATTTGGAAGATGGCGAAATCAAGCGCCTTATAAAATTATATTTCATTATTTGATTGGGTTGAAAATTTATGGAATTCGTAATAGAGTCTTTTTCAAAATTTCAAATTTCAGGCCAACAAAAAGTATCTTTTTAGTCAAAATATTTACATTCCCTTTATTTTTTATCGATACAGATTTATTTATAAGTCAGGAATTACTTGTCGGTTATTGCCATTTTTCAAATATTTTTTTTGCAGTGTTTGAAAAAAATTGTATTTTTTTAAATTAAAATATACAAAAATGAAATTTAAATGTATTTAAAATTGCAAGCACATTTTATATCAAAATAAGTCGAAAAAATAATTTTTTTGGAAATAAAATGGAAATAAAAAGAAAAATAAATCAAAAAATAAATTTTTGAATTTAAAGGTATTAAACATCATTTAATGATGCAATAATAATCCATTTCTATTTTTAAATAATAGATTAAAAATAATAGAAATTATTAATAAAAAATAATAAATAATTATCTTTAAATAACAAGTCCCAGTTTAATATGTCCATATTGAACGTATTTACATATACCCTTAAAAATAAAACAAATTTTAAAGATTTCGAAAAAATTCATTTTAAGCATACCAAAATAAAAAAATAACTTTTAAGAGTCAATATTAATATTTACATTTAAATATTCATTGTTGGAACACTTTTACGAAGATTTTAAGTTCTTACATCTTTATTTTTGTTTCTATGGTTATTTTCAATTGATTTAAAAATTTAAATTAAATAAAACTTTAATTATTATTTTGTTTAAAATTTAAAAGAAAAACAGTAAATGCAACACATAATTCAAAATAAAATTGCAAAATATTTTTAATTGAAAATATTTCAAACCTTTAAAAAGAAAAAAAAAAATTTATCCATCAATTAAATTGAAAATATTTTTTCAAATGCAAAAAAAAATTTTAAAACTTAAAGGTATAAGACATCATTTATCTTCTAAGAACAATCATTTTTAGTTTTAAAGCATGCTTATTAATAATGTTTATATATTAGTATAAATTAAAATAATTTAAAAGATTTAAAAAACAAATTATTTTTGGCATAACAATATAAAAAAAATCTTTTAAGAGTCAATATTAAATATACATTTAAATACATGGATTGACAACACTTTTGTTAATCAATTTTATTTATTTTTTTTAAATCTTAAATACCTTTATTGTTTCTATGGTTATTTCCAATTCAGTTAATTTAAAAACATAAATTTAAACGAATATTTATTTATTATTATTGTTTTATAAAATTAAAAAAAAAAGCAGAAATATGCAACACATAATTCAAACCTCATTAAAATCAGATTAACAATGCAAGCGAAATCGTTAAAAGAGTGGATATATTAGAAAACTGTGCATAAATAAATATCTTAGAGTCTAAGACAATTTATTGTTGTAGTTGAAAGAGAAAAGTTCTTATATCTGGTATAGACAAGTCTTATAAATTAAGTAAAAAATAGTAGAAATTAATTAGTTTTCGAATTTTATTCAAGTTTTTGGGAATTGCATTAAACCAAAAAAAGGAAAAAAAAAAAAAAAGAAAATTCTTTCCTTCCAAAATTAAATTTAGCTAACGAAACACGATAATAAATATACATTTTTTTTTTTTTTTTTTTTTTTGAAAGAAAATTAAATTTATTACTAATCCAACTTATTCAAAGAATTTTAAAACAGTGATACTTACTGAGTTAATTAACGTGCTGAGTTCTTTTTTTTTTATAGTTAGCTTTATAAATTCAACTGAATTAAGATTGTACATAAATATTTTAGTTCATAATTATTGATTTGGAAGATGGGAAATCAAGTGCCTTATAAAATTACATTTCATTATTTGATTGGGTTGAAAATTTCATGATTTTCGTATTAGAGTCTTTTTCATAATTTCAAATTGCTTTTTAAAGTTATCTTGCTCAAAATATATCACATTTCACTTCTAATTTTTTTTTTTATGATTTATTTATAAGTCAGCGTGTTTTCTGCTTTATTGCATTTTACATATATTATAGCGTCTGGTTTGAAACTTTGTATTTTTTAAATGAAATTGCTCTAAAATAATTTTTGATGTATTTTTCCAAGCACATTTTATATAAAAAGAAGTCGAAAAAATGTTTCACATGTAACGGAAGTTAAAAAGATGAATAATATCAAAAAAATGGAAAATGTATGAATTTAGTTTAACATCTAACTGACGCACTGGCGTCACAGGTTTCGGTTTCGCGTCTCGGCGGGGCCATGCAAGTTTTAGTGGTGCGTAATCCATTTTAAATCGTAAGTCCCAGTCGAATATGTATATTGAACGTAGGGTTGTCCACATTACCCATTAAAAATAAAACGTCTCCTGTCTCGAAAACTGTCAGTAAGCAGACGGCCTTAGGGCTGTTGCGCTAATGAATATTTATTTCAAATATTCATTGTCGGATAGTGCTTAAGATTCAAGTTCTTACATGTTTATTTTTTCACTACTGCTGTATTTTTTTTAAATATTTCAGTTGCATCCTTTGTTTAAAATATACAAAAAGAAAAATGTAAATACTTTACTCATCAAATAAAATTGCAAAATATTTTAATCACAATATGAAACCAAAAAGAAAAAAAAATCCATAGAAATCGAAAACCTTTTTTAAATGTTTAAAAAGAAATTTTAAAACTTAAAGGTATTAAATATCATTTATCCACTAGAACAATCCATTTTTATTTTTTTAGAGCCTGCTTATTAAAAATGTTTATATATTAGTATCAATTTTAAAAATAATTTTAAAGATTTAAAAAAATATTTTGAGCATACCAATATAAAAAAAAAAAAATCTTTTAAGTGCCAATATTAAATATACATTTAAATACATGGATTGACAACACTTTTACTAACCTATTTTATTTATTAATTTTTTAAATCTTAAATCCCTTTATTGTTTCTATGGTTATTTCCAATTCAGTTAATTTAAAAACATAAATTAAACGAAACTTTAATTATTATTATTGTTTCATAAAATTAAAAAAAAAAAAAAAAATAGAAATATGCAACACATAATTCAAATCTCATTAAAATCAGATTAACAATCCGAGCACAATCGTTAAAAGACTGGTTTATATTAGAAAACTGTGTATAAATAAATCTCTTAGAGTCTAAGACAATTTATTATTGTACTTTAAAGATAAAAGTTTTTGTACCTGGTCTAATCAGTCTTATAAGTTTAATAAAAAAAATGGAGAAATTAATTAGTTTTCGAATTTTATTCAAGTTTTTGGGAATTACATTAAACCAAAAAAGTATAAAAAAAAAAAAAAAGAATTTATTTTCTTGAAAATTAAATTTAGCTAACGAAACACGATGTTAAATATACAAATTTTCTTGTTTCTTTTTATTTTGTGAAAGAAAATTAAATTTATTACTAATCCGACTTATTCGAACGAATTTTAAAACAGCGATACGTACTGAGTTAATTAACGTGTTGAGTTCTTTTTTTATGGTTAGCTTTATAAATTCAACTGAATTAAGATTACAGATAAATATTTTGACTCATAATTATTGTTTTGGAAGATGAAGAAATCAAGTGTTTTATGAAATTATATTTCATTATTTGATTGGATTGGAAATTTCAGAGCTTTCGTATTACAATCTTGCTCATGATTTCATATTTATCTTTAAAGTTATCAAGCTTTCTTGTTTAAAATATATATCACATTTCCCTTCTATTTTTTTTTTTCAAGTAATGTGTGTGTTTTGCGCTTTACGGCATTCGACATATTTTATAGCGTCTGGTTTAAAATTTTGTATATTTTTTTAATGAACTTTCTCTACAATAATTTGTTGGTGTATATTCCCCAACATATTTTATATAGAAATAATTTTCTTTGTCCAATATAAATGTATAAATACGTTCTTATATTCAGGTATTGTAGCATTTTTTTTCACGAGAAGAGTCTTGGCATTTCATTCTCAGGAGAGAGGAATGTATGTTGTTTGATAAACATATAATAAACCCATAACTCAAACTTGATAACAGACAAGCTTCATTTTGTGGGGAGATATATTACCTACAATTAGAGTTTTGTACTAATGAGAACAATTGTAACTCAAATCTGAACACATATATTCGGTATCATGTATAATGAGGAAATTAGCGATTGTCTGTGCCACCTTCACAGGTCAAAACAACTACAGATTAAAATAATATACTATCAGTTGTTCCATCGGGATTAATGAGTTGACGAACCACGAAAACCACGAGTTGAGAAATGTCTACTCAATGGGAAGTGAAGGAAGCTGATCCCCCCCCTCCTTCTTGGCAGATTGTCTTAAAAATTAGTTTTTTTGTGAAGATGGGAGAGAGTTCTGGGACGATTCGACCAGAAGTGTGTTTTTTCTTTCTTTTTTTCTCTGATGTTACTGTATAAGCCCGGTCTTGAGTTTTCCACTTGTTTTCAAAGTGAGCCCCTTATTGTTTCGTGAATCACGCCATGTGATAACATGGCTTTCCTACAGACATGCTTATACACATACTCGGGTCTTCCCCAGACCAGGTATTTATATTTGTCATACTCGAGAATTCTGTAAATCTCCGAACATGGAATGAACTGCATTTAATTATCTATCTCTCTCTCTCTCTATATATATATATATATAATATAGGTCTAATATATGCCAAGACATTTCAGTATATTCCCTTACTTTTTATGGGCATGTTTACAAGGCATCCTTCGAACATTAATAAAAAAAAAGTTTCAAAGATGATAGAAGTTGAAAAAAAAATTAAGAACATATATACAAAAAAAAAATTGTATGAATTTAATTTTACATCTAAGCATTGTTTCAGCAATAAAGGTTTTGTTTTAAATTTAATTGCAAAATTGATGAAGCATATTATCGATACTGATCAAATCACGATGATTTTTTTTTTTTAAAAATCAAATGAAAATAATATCAATCTCATTAGTTATAATATTTATTTTCACTTGGTTCTATGCAAATTTATAATACATTGAAAAAAAAATTTATTTTTCAAAATAATTGTGATTCAGCTTTTTTTAATCTGCATTTACATATGGACATAAAAAAAGAGTTGAAAATTAAGATTTTTCTTTATTTGAATAATAGAAGGACTTTGAATATTTTAAAAGCATGGAATCTAATTTTTTATTCTATTACTTTGTTGAATAATGAAAACGGAAAAAGACCTGTTTCTGAAATAATTTTTTTTTTTCCAAAACTCAAAAATTTATTTAACGACAATTTTTCCACCAAATCGACATTGTTGTATTAAATTTTTTTGAGACAGTTGTTTTAAAAAAAAAATAATGAACTCAGAAGAAATGATTGGATTTATCCTTTTTATTAAAATCATAAGTAAAGGAAAATCTTTGTTTGTGCATATGCCTTTCTATTCATATTTTTAAACAAAGATATTTGTATGTGTGTGCTTATTTACTTTTCTAAAAATTCCATTTTTTTTTTTAAATAAATTCAATATTATATATTTAGGCAACGTAAAATAAAAATTAAAAAGTTATCGTTACAATTGAATTAAATGAAAGACCTATTCATTCTAATAAGTTTCAGCAATAATTTTACATATGTAGGAATTACATACTGCATCAATATTTGCTTAATATTTACAAACAAGTAATATAAAAAAAAATTACAGTCAATTCCTATTTTTTGTTCACTATATTGCAGAAAGTCCTTTATAAATAATTTTCATTTATTTTTTTAAATTTATCTGACGCCATCTATTGGTAGATATATCTAAAATTAAAATTAAATAATTAAATTTAATTACTGAATTAATATTTGAAAAAACTGTATTAACATCAAGTGTCATCCACTACAAGTTCAAAAAAATATATTTGAATTTGAGTGGATAATTAAAAGTATTTTATTAACGATTGAAAATTTCAACAAGATATATATAGGGAGAGCGTGAGCTAATAGAAGGAATTGAAAATAAATACGAATAATTTAGATTTATACGAGTTATACGATCATAAATTATAAATTGAAGCACAGAGTTTGAGCTCCATTTTTTTTTTGGGGGTATATTGCTAATTATATTTACTTTCCCGAAAATTAGATAATCTTAAATTAAATCTTTATTTATTAAATAAAACAATGATTTTCGACGCATTAAAGGTTTAAATAAAAGTAAAGCTTCTTAAAATCCAAAGGTACAATATCCACCTTTCAACTCATCTAAATGAAAATAAAATTGCAAATAATATAACTGAACTTTATTTAAGTTTTAAGCAAAATAAAATATTCATGATGAAGTTTAAAAAAAAAAAAAAAACTTTAAAATAAAATATGTGAGATTTAGAAATGATATTTTGAGTAATAAGAAATTATTTACATGACTGATTGTTGGATTCATACAACTCACTTGCAAAACAAAGAAAATTATAATTTTGATCCTGGAAAATAAATATAAAACGATAGGTAAAAATATGGAGAAATCTAACAAACACTAGATGTTTTGGCTACTATTTAGTTACTTTAGTTTCTTATATATTTTCTATATATCTGGTAATATTAATCATTACAAAGCAGTTACGAATCGATTCACGTTATATAACGTTATAAAATAACGATAATTAAATGACTTGCTATAGCGATATAACCATTTATAACGTGAATTTTATGCGTTAAAAACGGACTTGCTCTGCCAATTCGTTTTTCGTCAGCTCTAAACGGAAGGTTCTCCAGTCTACCCCATGCTATCGAAATACGTTGATAAAAGTCTTTTTGACTTGCATCCAGTCATTAAGCGGCCAGAAATAAAATGGCATATAATATATCGGGGGTACGCATTCTTTCAAAATCTAATCCTATACTTTGCCTGTTCTAAATGGAAGGTTATCCAGTCTACCCCATGCTATCGGAATACATTGCTTAAAGGATTTTTTACTTGTATCCACTCAATTAGTTAGCAGAAATAACATGGTTTATAATATCTCGTGTTCACGTATTCCTTCAAAACGCAACCCTCGGTGTGATATAATTATTTTTCCTTAAGGTTTACTGATTTGTTTTCAGTTTTCCGAATTTCCTGAACAACATCTTTTCACACCCTGTCGTTGCCTATTATGTACCATTTTTTGTATCCTTCCTTGATTTGCCAATGATGTTTTCGCCTTTCCGCCTTTTTATTTTAACTTTTAGTATTATTTTCAGTTTATTTGCTGTAGCATATGCACACCATATTGAAACAATTCATTCCCTTTATTTCTTTTCTTTTAATTTCTGAAAGTGCGGCACCTCTGTTTTCTCTATATTGTGAATACTAAAAGTATTTTGTTAAACAATATGCGAGTAGCGAACATCGGTAATCGTCGTCATGTTGTGTCTCTAATTCACTCCTTGTCTGTTCTTTTTGTTCATGTAACCTGCTTTACTTTATTTATATTTATATATATATATATAATGTTATACTATATATATAACATTCTAGTATAACTAATTATATATTCGAGCAAAAGTTTCAAGCAAAAGAAACCACTTTATTTGATCAATAGTTGGGACATACTTCGCAAAATATTTGCTATTCATTTTTTATTATCTTAGTCTTTCACATATAACATAAGCAAATTATCATATTATTAATGAAATTTCTACTATAAGGAATTGGTTATTCACAGAATTATCAAGAAAGTTCCAAAGTAACGTTTATTAAATTTCCTGACTTACAAGCCTATTTGTTAATTATCTGATTTTTTGCTTCCTTATAACCGTGGATTTAATGGACCTTTATGTCGTTAGTAAATAATAAGTATTGTCAATAAATGAATTCTCGACATTGATAAACATGTTTTATGAATAGTGTGATTCAAATTAATGAATATATAATATATTAGAAATATAATTTTATAATGTACATGATTATAAATAAAAAAAGGTTTCATTTAAATACCCTTTCCAGAAGATCTTTAATTTAAATTTTTAGTTTATGAATCTCGTTATCAGTATGTTTTGGAATTATGCAGTTCATTTAAATAATAAGTGGATATTTATTCAATACAATGTATATAAAATTTAATTATTATATTATTAATATTCTAACAAATTTTCTTTTTCTTTTACAACAAGAGTAATAAATTGTAGGGTGTTTCTGATAAAAAATAAATATGTTTATAAATTGTAGTTATATTTATTTAATACATTTCTTAGTAGTTCTTTATTGAAACAAATTATAAGGGTGATTTATATATATATATATATATATAAAAATATCTAAAATTCATATATTAATTCTTTATTCACGATGCACACAGTGGACTCCAAAAGAGGCTGTTACCGACGAAAACATCAAAAAAGTCCACAAAATAATTTCTAATAACCGTAAAGTGAAGTTGATTGAGATAGCTGTGATCCTAAAGATATGAAAGGAACGTGTTGGACACATCGTGAATGAATATTTGGATATGCGAAAGCTCTGTTCAAAGTGGGTGCCGCGCAAGCTCACATCGACCCAAAACAACAACGAATGGATGATTCTAAGCAGTGTTTGGAGCTGTTCATCGTAATAAACCCGAATTTTTGCGCCGATATGTAACAATGGATGAAACATGGCTCCATCATTTCACACTGAGTCCAATCGACAGTCAGCCGAGTGGACTGCACGTGATGGACACTAAAAATGTTATAACTCTCATACTAATAGTGCAACAGCTTTCAAATTTATACGCGTGTCTTTTGAAGGTTAGGGCTAACTAAAAATCATATGAATTTAATACTAGTAGCGTCATCTATGTGTCAACCTACGAACTTTTCAGCCCACCTGTTATATAATAAACAATTCCATCACATAAAGGTGAATATCATTATGTAGATGCAAAACGTATTTACAAGCTGATATTCCTCATAATAAATAACAAAAATAGAATTAAAACATAAACGTGAACTCAAACTAAAGAAAAACGAAAACATGTGTATCCTTTTAATTTTAACCTGTTGTAATCGCGGTACCTCCTACATTGTGGCAAGAAATCCCTCTGTGGCCTTCAGGAGAAATGATTTGTCAGCCTTGAGACTCTCACACGAGAGAAAGTATAGTTCAATCTGCACTTCCACTTAGACACATTTAGTTCAAAGTAAATAATTTAATAATATATAAATATATTTAGCACATTCCTGCTCATTATTTGGCCTATACACTCTCACCCGGAGATGAAGTATATTTTGCGCACCCTGCGCCTAGATGAGTTTAGGGTTTTTGGCTTAGAAGTGGAGTCATTCCACGAATCTATAATTATCTGTCTTTAAATGCGAATATTGTATGTCTCTAATTGTATGTATGTTTTGTTTATGTATGTATGTTAATGAAGCTGTCGATTCTGCAATCTGCGCCTCAAGTATTTCAACTCAACCACATCCAGCTCCAATTTGGTTGCCCAACCTGCACACTACACTGTTTAATTTTTATGTGGTGTATAAAAGAAAACAAAAGCATTTTTAGTAGTTCTTTTTGAAAAATAATTCTTATAGATAAATATTTTTATAAAAATAAATTATTTATTTTTAAAAATTATACAAATCGAAATCGTATTACAAGTTGAACACCTTTTCCTTTAAAATTTTTGAATACCTGATTTTTATTGCCGTTGATTTTTTCAACGCTATACTTTCAGTAAAAAACAAAAAATATATATTCTGAGCAACAGTATGATTTTATTTGAGAAGACAACTTTGTATTAACATATGCTAGTTATTTCAAAATTTAAAAATAATTACTTTTCGTATTTTAAAACTTTTATTAATTTATTAAATCTTTTTTTATTAAAGTACTTTAAAGTAAAAGTAAATTATTATTATTTTTAAAGTACTTGGTATATCTATCACAAAAATCCTTTACTATTTTTGAATTTGCAAAGATTTTGTTTGTAATTTTGAAACGTTTTTTAATTTATTAGACTTTCTATGATCAATATGCATCTTATTTTAAGAACTACATTGAAACAAATAGTATGAGTTTAACATTTTGTACCTAAAACATTTTAAATTAATTTCATTTTAATAACATTAAAGCACGAACTTGTACTAGTTTGGAGTAATTATCATATATAACAATTCACATAAACTAGCACGTTAAAAATGCATTAACTATTACGACCATGTTGTCAGGTTTGATGCGAGAACCTAACTAATTGCAACAGAATTATCATATACTAACATTATTTAGTTGGCAGTTAGTTTTGCAAGCTACATTACTCCTTACTTATAGAGCATATATCATAATTAATTTAAGAAATACTTTGTAAATTGAATTAAATTCTTTGGTTAACTTTCCGGCAAAGATGGTAATTTATAGGATTTCTTGTCATCCTATGAGTGGCATAAATTTATTACTTCATATTTTATACTAAATATAGTTAGTAGTAACTAAGAAAATGTTATAAGCTATCTAAGACATGTATAAGATGCCAGAAACTGCTGCATAATTTCAGTATATAAAATAGTTAGTTATAACAGGTGGGCTGGGACAGTTCATAGGCTGACACATAGATGGTGCTACTAGTATTAAATCCATATGATATTTAGTTAGATTAAAAATGCTATAACTCACATACTAATAGTGCAACAGCTGTCAAATTTATACACGTGTCTTTTTGAAGGTTAGGGCTAGCTAAAATTTATATGGATTTAATACAAGTAGCTCCATCTACGTGTCAGCCTACAAACATTTCAGCCCACCTGTTAAAACAGCCATTTCGTCGTGTCAACAATGTGATTGGTTGGACTCTCATGATTTTTGTGTCAAATTAAAATTCTATCATTGCCGTAAAACAAAATTAAATTCAGGTATTGTCAAAAATGAAACCAAATCAGATAGCAAACAACTAAGTATTATCAATGGTCACTACAGAAAATGACGAAAATTTTGAATTAACAGGTCGGCAGAAAGGTCGTAGGCTGACACATAGATGACACTTCTAGTATAAAATCCATATGATGTTTAGTTAGCCCCAACCTTCAAAAGACACGTATGGAAATTTGACAGCTGTTGCACTACTATTAGTATTTGAGTTATAGCCTTTTTAGTGAAATTACAGCATTTTTAGTGTTCATCACGTGCAGTCCACGGCTGACTGTCAATTGGACTCCGGTGTAAATGATGGAGCCCTGTTTCATCCATTGTCACATACGACGCAAAAATTCGGTTTATTACGATTGAACAGCTCCAAACACCATGCTTAGAATCATCAATTCGTTGCTGTTTTGGTCAATTGTGAGCCTCGCGCGGCATCCACTTTTGAACAGAGCTTCGCATATCCAAAATATTCATTCACGATATGTCCAAACACGTTCTTTGATATCTTTAGGTCTCAGTTATCTCAATCAACTTCACTTTAAGGTAATCAGAAAATTATTTTGTGGGCTTTTTTTGATGTTTTCGTCGGTGGCAGCCTCTTTGGGAGTCCACTGCGTGCTTTCGTCCTCGGTCCTCATTTCAAACAAACAAAAAGTTGTTTCACTAAAAATGCTATAACTCACATACTAATAGCGCAACAGCTGTGAAATTTATATACGCGCCTTTTGAAGGTCAGGCTAAAAATCATATGGATTTAATACTAGTAGCACCATCTATGTGTCATTCTATGATCTTTTCAGCCCACCTATTAAGTACTCTTTCAATAACCACTCTCAATATATAGTCTAAATTATTCGTTATTATTCCATATTTAACGAATATCACAACAGGAGGCATGTCTTAATCTACTACAGTCAGTTGGTAACCATCAAAGAAATTAGTACAAATTTTTATGTTGTGTATATGCATCCTCGTGTTCTGCAGTGCTGGATGGACACCTCATGAGTAGACTACTCATGTAAGGAGAGAAAGGGACAGTTTCTGTTGTAATGGAGCACCTGTAGGTAGACATCTGACTTGGCTCGATGCCGCAAAGGAGGAGGAAAGTGGCTTCCGTTACCACTTTTAGGAGGAAGCTACCCCGCAGGCATTTGCGCGCCATAGAGAGAAAACCAGTAAACTTCCACCAGGTAGTCCGAATAATGATGCAAGATGATGAACATCCCAAACGCCATCGAGTCTTTTTAAACAGAGTGCACTGCAAAGCTGACAGCAGATGTTTACTAGCGGCGCACGTTGCCACTGAGCCACGACTCTTTACACTTAGAAACGGTTATTTTTAAATCATATGTTTAATATCATGAAAATTAAATTTACCTACACATTTTTTTCATATAAAATCACATTTCTGTACCTAAATACTCACCGATATTAATGAATCACCGAACAATCTTGATATCACCGATATCAATCTTGTACACTTAGAAACGGTTATTTTTACATCCTAAGTTTAATATCATGAACATTAAATTTATCAACACATTCTTCTTCATATGAACACATTCTTTTTAAATGCTCACCGATATCAATGAAATAATTTTAATCAATACAATTATTTTATGTATGTACATAAATTCTCATACCCAATCAAAACTATTTTAATGAGATAAATTAGTACGTTATTCCTTAGAAATAGCACAGATGTCTGTCTACAACACACCATTTTCGTATCAACCTTATCCCTGATTAAATGGCGTACACCTTTGTCGTATCTATTCATTTTTCAATGCCATTCCAATGTCCCCAGACGCTACTCCCAAACACTATTTCTTCAAAGACCTCTTCGAGTTGTTTGGTTTCTTCCACTCTCATCAACAAATGAAGCAAGTCAGATTTCTGTTAAAACGAATAGCTAAAGTTTATCTGAGTATCCAGGACTGTACTCTTTAGTCCCCAAGTAAGATAA